>JANHAO010006924.1:0-20742 GCA_026873985.1 Saraca asoca
AGTTTTCTCTCTCTAGAATTCCGGCCATCTCTTTCACAAACATCAATTATCAAATTATTATCCCATCTATTCGTATTAGGCAAAAAATGTTGCTATTAGTAAAACATAAACAAGTTCAAATTCAAACTAAGAAATAAAATCTTAGAGGTTACTCTCAATCTCTTTATCATCTTCTTGTTACTTATTTGCTCCTTTTCCAAAGGTGGTTGGCAGTGGTTGTTATATCTTGGGTAGATGTGGTGGATGTACTATGGATGTCTCTAGCATTTTGGACCCCTAACTTCGCAAATGGTTGTTAGAAGTAATGGTCATGACATTCAACCACAATTTGCTAACTATTAATCCGTTGCTCCTGAACGATGATAACCTCTTCATTTCCTAGATTCTTAAATTGTGTCAATGTAAATTCTTCATTTAGGTATTAGATAGTTTGCTATAACTCTTTATTTTGATGTTAGATGATTTAATGCAATTCTTCCAACTGAGACTGTGAAAATGAGATAGCCATGATAGATGAAGTCTTGGAAAGCTTCTAAGCCTTTAAACCTATGCCATAAATGTGACCCTCCTTATTCTATCTTCTAGTCGCTTCCATTCATATCGATCTCTTGTTTACTTGAGTGCCACCTTCACCTTTACCTAAAGTAAACACTTGAAAAGATTTAGCCTCTATTATATTCTCATAATCATCCTAAAATTTAATCAGAAAACTAATTAAACACACATTTCACTTTTACACATTGAAGAATAAATAAAATAGGATATGAAGGTGACATTTACATAAGTATTTTGTGACCTCTCATCAACAAATTCCATCATCCCCTTCTTATAGTGAGTCCTTAAAAAGATCTCACCATCAATTGTCATGCAGCCTAGTTATGCCACCTGTATTTATATAGAACACAAAATTAAGATACATTACTATAGTTGCCATTATGAATTTCACACAACATAAAACCAAAATACATTACTTACCATCTTTCTCTTGTGCTTAACTATAAAGATCAAACCCCTAGTATGCAAAGATCCACCAGTAGTAAATGCCTAATTCTTCTTATTTGGATCTTGATTTTTCATGAAATCTTCATTCTACCACTTCTCATTAAAACTAGTAAAGATGTAATCAAGAATCTACTCAAACTTTTTCCTCAAGTCTTTGCGAGTTCGATCCATCATGCCCTTGTAATTGATATCGACCTTAGGTGTGAAGTTCTTCTTGATGAGGAACTAGAGTTCAAGTTTCCACTTGTACATGCCCTGTAATAATGATGTTAATTTAAAGTACATAAATGCTAATACTATAAACTTTAAAGACTAAATACTCACACCAATTTGTTAGCCTAGGTTATCCTAACTACATATTTTTCCTTGGTTTTGATGATAAAAAATAATTTTAGTTTATATCACAATCTAATTATGCATTTGAGTGTTTATCTATTTTGCAAGATTCAAAGTTGATCAAAACTTACTCAAAAGATCAACATTAGTAGTAAGTTTTTATTTGATTTCTTAAAATCTTCTATATATGAAATCTTATTTAAATTGCTCAATAATATTTTCTAAAAACAACTTACAATGAGGTAAAATAAATCACTTAAATGAATTTTAAAATCAAGAGTTTTCACATAAATTTTTTACATATTCCTTTAGAAGTTAAACTTTTATAAAAACTATTTTTCGCTACGTGAATCGATTCACAAATCGATTCATCACTAGAAAACTTGTGAAATAAACTTGAATTGATTCATCAATCGATTCATGAAGAAAATGTTTCTTATCGAAGGTTTGGAACTTTTCCGAATCGATTCATCAATTAATTTAGTGATAGATTTTCACTTGAGTTAATTCGATTCATCAATCGATTAGTTAGTTAAAAGTTTATCATAACTATCACGAATCGATTTATGAATCGATTCAAGAACTGAAAATCAATTTTTTTAACTCAACTATAAATAGACCAAACCCTATTTTCAAATATATACTTTTCATATCTTAGTGCGATAAAAATAGAGGAAAATGCAAAGCTTACACCTAATATTCATCACCTCACCTGGATTGAATGATTTAATTAATTTTTGAGCAATTTAAAAGAGATTTCTGCTTAGCTATTTGAGATCTACATATCAATTTGACAATATTATATCTAAACTCTGTCTTAGTTATTCTTTAGATTTCTAGGATTAGGAATCTGAATACAAAGAAAAAGATTAATTTTCCCTTTGCATTTCTAGAATTGTGAGGTATATTGCACTTTGTAATAGGTGCATTGAATTCTTGTTAGATCTTCATAGCTGTAAAGTTAATTATTGTTAGCTAGAGATTTAGAATTTTTGTATTATAGGTATTACAAGAACCTATAGAAATTTTTGTTGTAATAGTGGTTTATAGGAGCCCTGTCTAATTCTTATGCTTATTAATAAAAGTGATAATATGATTGAGTATTAATCCAGTGGAATAGATTTAAATTGTAATTTCAATTCAAATTAAATCACTTAAAAAACTTTGTCTCAATTCTTTAATATTGCATTTATATTCTTGCAAATGTTACAGGTTCTATAACTTCTGTTTCTGCATAAAATCTATAATTTGATTTTTTTGTTACTTTATTCAATAATCAATTAAATTGTTAACCATATACTCTGAACAAGAAAGTTTTCTACTGTGCATACTAATTAAATTTAACAATTGCATTTAAATTGATTTAGTTGTGAAATTCATTTAGTTTTATAAAGATTATAAAATTCCTCAGTGGGAATAAAGGCAAGATCCTAGTTATTATCTAGTTCTATTTTCGGGACCAACACAATTGACTTGATAGTTACTAACCAATCATTAAACCATGAATCCTTAAGTTGTTGGGAATAACTCATATATGTAAGGGCTGGCTTTTCAAAGCAACCTTGAATCATCTTTGTTAAGTCCCTTATGGGATCATGAGTAGATCTAATAATCAACCTGAAATTTGATACATAAAAGATAATGCAAAAAATACTCAATAATAAAAATATCACTAAATATATAAACCATACTTATGAGTCACCCTCGAAGACGCACCCAAGCCCTTCCGTCAATGGGATCTTTACCCTATGGTAAGGCATGGGGCCAGCTCAAATGGTTGTCTGGATGGTAGCCTACTTAAGACCCTCATGAAAAAAGTTTATACTATGTGGAGGAAGATGCTAAGTAGGTTGCATATGACATAACACCTACCAAGGTAAAGTCAGTGACACCAAGTATTATGGTTGCCAAAACGTCTGTATAGATTGTGCAGTGCTCTAAATGGCCAAAGACAAAGGAGTGATGGCCTTACCACAATCTTTAGCCTTACAACCACCCTTAGAATCATTACCTTTACCCCCATATCCTGAAGACATTTTAAACTAAGTATTCCTAAAACCATAAACCTAAATTCATTTCAATTCTAATTCAATTCAATTAACATTTCGATCATATTCAAATTCAAATCATACCAAAATTCATTTCATTTCAATTAATTAACATTTCAATCATACTCAAATTCATTTCATTCTAATCAAATAAAATTTGAATCATACTTGAATTCATTGCCTTCTAATCCCAAATTTATTTCATTCCAATGATACCCAAATTCATTTCATTCCATTCATACACAAATTCATTTCATTTCAATCAATTAATATTCCAATCATATCCAAATTCAAATCTTACTTAAACTCATTTCATTCTAATCCCAATTTCATTTTATTCTAATCAATTAACATTCAAATCCTACTCAAATTCATTTCATCCTAATCCCAAATTCATTTCATTCCAATCAATTAATATTTCAATCATATCCAAATTCAAATCATGACCAAATTCATTCATTTCATTAGAATTTTAGCAAACATTCAAATCAAATTGTAAAATTCCACACTAGAAATCCCTAACTACAAATTAAAATAGAAAATTTCAAATTTAAACTAACTTACCTCTTTTCCTTGCAAGTATTGTCAACAAGAATTCCAACAGTAGCGATGGTCCAAGTGACCTAATTGGTGGAATGAGAGAAAGGAAAGGCTAACTCTTGCAATCACAGAAGTGAGGGGGTATAGTTGCATATAGCTTATAAGTTTAGCTTAGTGATAGATATTTCCATCAATAGACAAACTAAGTGAAATGAAGTATTTCAATTTAACGACGAACTTTGTAGTAGATCTCCATTATTCTGTTAGCAAATCCATTGCTAAATTAAAAAAAAAAACTTTCAAGTGAAAATTTGCAAAAGACCATTTCAAAATCTATCATTAATTCCATCCATAATTTGAATTTAAAAGGTTCAATTTACAAAACCGTTGGTAATTCTATTGCTAATGTTAGTGGGAATATATAGCCAAATTTACTGACCAAAAGATTGTATGTTGTCAGTAATTTTGTCCCTAGATAATATTTTTTTTTTATATAATTTGGCCAATTACTTCATGATTTGTTGATAGATTTTCTCTCTGTATGTTCATTGGTAAATATCTTTTACTAAATAATAACATTTTTGAAGTTATATTTTTATATAATAATTAATTTTATAATTAGATAACGAATATGTAACAATAATAATTTCAAATAAAAATTGAAAAATATTTTAACTAAGGGTGGAGGAAAAAAATCATAATCACAATATAAAATAAACTGATCTATAATTATTTGAACTTAGTTGATTTATTTTGATTAAAATTTTTTGAATCAATTAAAAATAGTTTTTTTTTTGTAAAAATCAGTTAGTGGTTAGATATTTCTAAACCACATCTAACTTAACATAATTGGACAATGCAATATTTTATTATATAATATTTTAAATCCTTGATTTAAAATTTGTTTTCTATTTAAATCCAAATTACAATAAATTGACTGATATCACATGAAAAATGAACAATTTATAATGGTTAAAACAATCTAATTATTTATATCAGCTTGCTTACAATGGCTTATCTCACATGATTCAACTGAAATCAAGTACAATAATAAACAAATCCAAAATTTCAATGCGGTTAACATTTTTGCCTAATCTAACCTAAGCCACCAGAACCCACCCTATTTCAGACATACTTAAAGAATTTGAAGGAGGAAAGAAGATTAAGTGTGTGTTGGACACCAAAAAAGCTAATTTTTAGCTTCTTGATTTGATCAAATAACTCTTTTTTATATTTTAGATGTGTTTGGTGGACTACCTTTTTGAAAAAAAAAACTATTTTTTAAGTAATGTATAATTTATTAAAATAAAGCTTTCAATTATTTTTTTTAAATTTATCCATTTGATTTAATTAATTGACAATCTACTCCCAATTAATCAATATAAATACCAAATAATTTAAAAAGATAATCCATGAAAAAAACTCAAGCCTTTTTATGTATCAATATTTTTTTATAATATTATATTATTTTTAATATTTGCTCTTTTTGCACAAGGGTAAAAGAGGATAAAAAAATTCATATATCATTACCCATTTGACCTACGTCCATTAAATCAATATAAATAAAATATAAATAAATAAATAAATAATAAATATGTGATATAATTAAATATAATTAATTAAATTTTTGATAATTATATTCTTATTTTGAATATCTTAATTATATTAATTTGACCTCAATTTCAAAGTAAAAGTAATATATTTCATATATCTAATGATATCAATATATCCTTTTATATCATTTTATATTTATGAGTTAACTCAATAACTAATTTTACTAAATACTTTCAATACAATCAGCTATTTTATTAGTTTTCAACTAATAGTTAATAACTAATAACTAGCAACTAATAAAATAGGTAACAGTTAACTTAACAGCTATTAACTAGCTTTTCAGGTACTTATGCTAAATAAATTCTAAAATAACCCTATACTTGGAGGATCTTTAATGATGATCTTAGCTCTTACGATCGAATTTATATAGTGTTAGATATGGAAATGAGAACGAATAATATTATGTAGCCATTATGAACACTCATATAATATGTACATGATTATTATGAGCTATTAAGTTCTATATTAAGTACAAAATGTTAATCTCAAAGGATTAATAATTCTCTTTTGATGATTTACAAATTTTTTTGGATAATATTTTTTATAGCGAGATGATAATAAAGACAACTAAATGACTTGTATGAAAATTGGAAGACAATCTTAGAGTTCTAAACGTAGATTTTGATGTAAAATAAAATGTAGGAATTCTAAACCTCAAGATACAGTTAAAAAATGCTTGTGTATTGAAAATTGTCGTGGACTTAGTGCCTTAACATTTTCCTCATAAAACCCTTGATAATATATATATATATATATATATATAGAGAGAGAGAGAGAGAGAGAGAGAATGGGCCGATAGACAACAGTCCGCTCTTAGGGCAAATAGTTCCCTGTTAACCACTTTTTCCCTTCAAAACTGGGAAAATTGGCCTAAAAATCAATTGCTAGCCTCGGATTGTCCCAATTTGAATGTAACAGTCAACTATTAGCTTTACCAATTGACTATAGGGGTCTTGTTCCAAAAAGTAATATGGTTTAATAGCTGGTTTCATCCCAAATTACTCCTAGACTCGTTTACAATGGTTACAAATACTTTTTCATGGTTCTACTAAGTTAAGATAGCATAAAACACACAATAACAACTCTCTTTTGCTCTAGATTAAGCTTCTTTAATTCTTTTCATGTTTATTATTTGAGTTTCATTATGTAATCAAACATTTAGGTGTTATTAAGCTTGTAATCTTTTTTTGTTCATTTTCCTTATATTTCAGATGAGATAACCTTAGAAAAATAAGTATGAGGTATCTATTGGGTTGAGTGTCTTGAGTAAGAAATCCTATTGAAAATTTCTGTACTTTGTAAAAGATTATTGTAAAAATTTCTTTAAATGTCTAGTTAAATTTAAAAGGATGATAAAAAAATAGACCTAAGCTAGATAGACCTTGAGAGTATATATAAACGCTCAAGGTTCAACCATTATATATCTTATTTTTTATTTCTTTTTTCCCGTTCTTTTTATATTTTTGTAATTCATAATATGATTATTATCTAACTATTATTGATATTGATTAATTAGGATCATAAATTTTAGATTGGTTAGAAAAACTCTTTGCAATTATTAGTCTATTATTTTCATGTTGCGTAGCATTTAAAAAATTAATTAAAATAGTGTTTTGAAAATCTTTATAATAATTTGTAAACTACTAAAACCCAATTGGCTGAGGGATGAGATTTACTTAAAATTCAATATTTCATAACAATCATTTACACATTATGTGAAAGTTCAAACTTGTTTGAAAGTATTTTCAGGTATTTTTATTTTATTATTTTTTAAAAATTATTTTTAGAACAAAAAAATAAAAATTTGTTTGAATGTAAATTTTAAAAATGAGCGTTTTCTTTATTTTTAAAGATAAAAAAATATATATTTAATATTATTTACAACTTTATCATTAATAAAAATATGTATTCTTTTTATTTTTTAAAAAAATTTGAAAATAGTTCTGTACAAAAACAAGGAAAATACCATTTTATTATTTCTTGAAAACTATTTTTTTAATTATACTTTTATAAAATAGTTTTTGAAAACAACTTAACAGATTTTTTTATTTTTATAGAAAAAAAAACTGTTTTTGAAAACAAAAACAGGTTGGCAAACAAGGCCTTCATTTTACGCGGATAACATTGCTTGAGTGCTTATGAGAAGCCATGTTGTAATTTGTGGGCTCATCATGCCATGCACTTGGCTCATTAACCATTTCATATGTGAAATGGGCGAGGCGAGGTCCCAGCCCATACTCCCTCTGATATTAAACTATAAAGATGCAAATAAAAGTATCCCAACTTTTGTCACAATGATTTATATCATTTTAGAAATCAATTTCACTCAAATTTTATTATTTTTCCATTTATAAGTGAAATTTTAAGAAAAAAAATGGTGAAATTAGCATTTTTTAACAAATAATCATAATTATATTGGAAATATAAGTATAACTTATTATTTTTATTATTTAAAGTAGATTAGACCACTTTCACTTCTATTTTATCATTTGTGTAGTTATAAGTTGTAAAATATAGATAGGAAAATTATATTTTATCCATCTGTGGTATGATTTTAGTTTTAATTTATCTATATGTGATTTAAAATGTCGAAAAGAAATAACATGTGATTTATACTATTAATACTTTATCCACTTATACTAATTTTCTATCTAAATTTAATGAATTTTGTTATATGTCAATCATGTGCTCTCTCATTAGCACTTTTGACATTGATTTCACTCTATCATTCATAATTTCCTCTTCTGTCTTGTTATGGGTATTTTCTGGTACATGAGAAAAAATGGGTCGACAAAGTCCCGATTAGAGGCAAAGTCCAGATAAAGGAAGCCCAGCTTGCCAAGAGGCTGAGAATGCTTAGTCCTGGCTCGCATGTTCAACGATTTGCCCTGCGCGAGCTTGCTTCGCCAAAAGTGAACTCGACCTTACTGGCCGAAGGTCAACAATGATCCCGGGCCAGAAGCTTTGACTCACGAGATGAAGCACATCACTTAGCTAGAAGCTCACTGAGATTGAGCACAGAACAAGCAGACGTCAACTCATAGATCCAGGGGCCCACTCGTAGAAAGCAATCTGCAGAAGCCGAATTGCAGGAATCTATATGTCACATATATTTATTATTTGATGTAATAGAAATATAACTTCTGTAATTACATTTATAACTTCTCAGTCTTTATAAATAGGAGAGGGGAGATCATTGTCAAATAAGTTTGAAAAACACATATTGAAACTTTGTAGAAATTTCACCAGAGTAATAAAATAATATTGTGGACGTAAGGATTGGTACTACCTGATTTTAGCTGAACTATGTTAAAAATCCTTCTGCATTCTTGTTGTTCTTCCTCTTCATTTCCTCATTTTTTTTCACTTGTTCGACTAGATTGCAGTTTGAGTCCTTAAGAACTTTTTGGGTTGGCTGGATTTGGACCGAACCAAATTCCACTGTCAACATGTCTAAATCTAAAACCCTAACAACTTGCTTGGTTAAAGGGAAAAAGGATGGAAAGGGAGTGGTAAGGAAAGTTTTAGAGAAAAATGGGGATTTTTTCCTTGCTTGATTGAAAAAGAAAAATGAGTGGAAAGGAAAAGGAGTGGAAAACGGGCCATGGGCCCCAAAGGTTTTTTTTTTTTCGCTTATATCTACATGGAAAATGGGCGGAAAACTACTCCCAACTGCTTCCTCCTTGCTCGATCTGGTCTGCATTTCCTCCTCCCCCATCAACTGCTTCTCCTCTTTCCCATCAGCTACACTGTTTCCCACTGTGCGTGCTGCTTCTCTGGCTTTCCGTGCGAGCTTCTCTGCCTGGCCACTGTGCAAGCTTTGTTGATCTGCTTGTCCACTTCCCACTGTGCAAGCTGTGTCCTCGCTCTACATCTGTGTGAGTTGCTTGCTGTGCTTGTGCTTTCAATTTCCTTTTTTTCTGTTTCATTTGGATGCTTTCCTGTTTGTATTTTAAATATACCTATTTGCTTTGTTTAATCAAACTAGGATAATGCGTCAAAGAGGAAGCCAGAATCTAAGTAGTTAGAGAGACGTAAGCATTTCCTGCTTCATCTTTTTGTATTTGCAATTTTGAGTTCGTTTCAAAATGTGTGCTTGTAAAGAACAAAGACTCTTTGCCATATAAGACTACTTATCCGTATATCCAGGTAATGTTTTACACGTTTTTATTCTCCCTCTACAAAAAATTTGGGGTTTATGTTTAATGGTTATAGCAATAACTCTTTTAGTATTAATACTCCCTAGTTTTTAGATTGTAGAATGATCTTTACAAGTACCAGACAGAAAAAGGAGTGATAGTGAGAAACAGATGAGAACAAAATACTGTTTCAATCAATATTGATTTAGGGAGAATGCCTTATATTGAATGTTATTTAGAATTATTATGTAGTGTACATAGTAACAGTCAAGTCAGTTTATAAAAATCAGATTGGAGCAAATATAGCATAAAATAAATGCAGAGTAGTCTAATTATTAGATCCTCGATGAGGCAAAAACTTTAATTAGTGTAAATTCAATATAATCCTTACGTATATGCTTTATGTCGGTGTACTACTTCAGGTTAAGAAATCAGTAATGCTAAGATAGTTATTGAGGACTCATATATGGTTAAGAGCTATTAGCTCCTTGGAAGTTCTGTTACAGTCTTACAAAATATTATTACTTCTTTTACTCCTGAGTAGGTGGTAATGTCTATTGAAAGGTTTCGTTTAAAGAAGACTATAAATAATTACCATTGTTTATTATTTGGATTTTGAGATAGTCATCCAGCTTTCATCTTCCTGTTTTCCAATCACCTTAATTTGTCTAAAAGAATTTTTTTTGAAGAAAAGTGAGAGAAAGTATATTGTATCAAAGAGGCCAAAATCTTTTCCAGATCAAGTTTTTGGATAAGAAATTGGTTTTCAATTCATTTCGAAGATTCTTGTCTCCCGTTGTTGTTTGGAAGTGTTTAGCAATTATAGGGAAATAGTTTATTTTTAAGCTTCTATTTTCTGAGCTTTGTAATGTTCGCTTGCCTTCCTAGAGCACACTCTGCCTCTTCTCTTTATTTTATAATTTCTCCCTCTCTAATGATTTATCTATATATTGTAAATTAAAATTTCTTGCCTTGATATATTGATTCTGTCTAAACTCAACTGGCATATTTTTGCAGGTAAAGAATCCTACCACTAGAATTGAGCATGAAGCTAGTACCTCCAAAATTGGTGAAGGTCAATTATTTTACTTTCAACAAAGGGGAATAGACTATAAGAAAGCCATGGCTGCTATGATCTCTGGGTTTTGCTGTGATGTCTTCAATGAGCTTCTTGATGAATTTGGTTCTGAGGTGACCTAACTCATGAGCTTGAAACTTGAGGGATTAGTAGGTTAAGCAGCTTATGGCATTAACTAGCAAGTTGTACAAATTTGTTCTAGCCAGTGATTTTTAAGTTGTAGAAGTATTAAATCATTTTAAATAGAGAGTGGTATACTACGAAGGATGATATATACATGATCTAATAAAGAAATCTTCTCTTGACTGTGTTGCAAAAGTGTAATGAGTCATGTGAGGTAGTGGAGTTGTTTACCTTATTTTATGATCAATGTGAGAATAAGTTTTTGTCTGTTGCTATCTTTTGATTTGAACTGATTATCAATTATGTTGGTAGAATTATGCATATGCACCTGATTCTGCAAATAACATATTTTTGCACCTAAACTAATCGTTGCTCAGTTTTGTTCTAGGTTGTAACTCATTAGTGTGGCCTTATAGCAATAGCCATTGTTCACACATTCCAGTCTAGTCTAATAGTAATTTTAACTGTTTTGGCACCAATCCTTTCTACTTTAAATTTTCTTTTACTTCTATTAAAGTACTCTACATGAATTGATGATGATCTCTTAAATATGGAGATAACATTAATAGGCTATTATTCTGCCTGTATTGCTTTAAGCATTCCTTTAAGTTTGATTTATGTGCGCATAATCTCCTTTAATCCTTAATTGTAGCATTATGCATCCATCCAAATATCTAATGTAGTTCAGTTCTTAGTTTTCAACAACAATTCCAAGGGCTTGGTGATGTTTGCATATTATTTTGTCTATACTACCTGTTAAATTCATTAGTTTATGATAATTGTAATTGAGACTCATAATATTACATGTAATCAACCAGTGAGAACTCTTTCTCTTGTAAATTGTATGTAATTATATTGCTATTTTGAGTTTAATCACAAAATAGAATCAATCTTCTACTTTTTATTACCTAGTGCTCTACAGCACCTGCTATATAAAATCTTTCCATTTATAGTCTTCATGTCTTCATCTGCAACCTTAAAACCAGTAAAATTTGTGTTCTGAATAGCTATCAAATATGCAAGTTTCATTTGCATCAAGTTATTAACAGCAACGAAATCATTTCCTCTACAGTAGTTGGTTAATAGCTAAATAACCATAATGCAAGAAATTTTTGGAGATAGTATTGTTATATACATGAATTGGATAAATTGAAATTAGAATTATATCATAAGTGAGTAAAGTGTATTCTTCCCAATAAAAATCGAAAGATTAACTTCTTAAGTTGTCTCGTATGATAATATTTGTTAATTTGTTGTCACTAATTGCACTTTTTATATTCAAATCTTGATGCAAAGGATTTTCATGAGCCATGCAATTTACAAGTATCACTGTATGGAAGTCATAACAAAATACTATTTCCTTTTTGGTTTAATTATAATTTTGATTCCTTTAAAATATAAATCGATTATATTTAATCTCCATTAAAAATAAAATTTTATTTTGATTCCCTTAAAACAAAAATCAAATTAATTTTAATCCAAAATCTAACTTTTGTCTAAATGAAAATGGAAGCGAATAGTAATATTTAACTTAATTATATTTTTGTCCTCTTAAAATACAAATTTATCATATTTAATCCCTTTAAAATCAAAATTCTATTTTCATCTCTTAAAACTAAATAATAATAATACTAATAATAATAATAATAATAATAATAATAATAATAGTTTATTTGCTATCTCATAAAATATTTATTTAATTATAAAAAATATAATTTAATAAGAGAGAGTAAATATTTTAATAATAGAAAAATAAAGTCTCAGTGAAAAATAAAAATTTAAATTAAATAACATATATTAGTAATAAAGATAATGATAGAGACTTGACAAAATTTGGATTTTTTGATTTCTGTATATCAAGTTTTAAAAACTTATAAATAAAAAAATAATGATAAAAAAATAGTAAAACTTTAATAAGAAATTAAAATTTACATTAGAAACTTATGATAGATATAGTAATAAAAATTATAATAGATATATTTTTTTGTAAAAAAAAAAAATTTAAAATAATAGATATTAAAAAATATATAGATTTTTTTATTATTTTAAAATCAATATTTTTTACTAAAAAATTATATCTATTATAAGTTTATATTATTATATCTATTATAAGTTTGTAAATGTTAATTTCTTATTGAGATTTTAAAATAATAGATATTAAAAAGTATATAGAAAATTTTTATTATTTTAAAATCTATTTTTTATAGAAAAATTATATTTATTACAAGTTTCTAATGTAAAATTTAAATTCTTATTGAGATTTTATTATTTGTTTATTATTTTTTTATCTATGAGATTTTGAAACTTGATAGACAGAGATAAAAAAATAAAATTTTAATTAATCTTTAAAAATCAAATTCCTATCATTGTCTTTATGCCTAATATATATTTTTAAATTGTTTTTATTCAAAATTTATTTTTTATAGTTAAAATAATTATTATCTCTTGTTAGATTATATTTTTTATAATTAAATAAATATTTTATAAGATAATAAATAAATTATTATTATTTGATGTTATGAAATGGATATATCATTGTGATTTTAAGGGGACCAAATGTAGGGACAAAAAATGTAATTAAACTAAATATTATTATTTACTTAAATTTTGGATTAAAATTGATTTGATTTTGATTTTAGGGGATTAAAATAAAAATTTATTTTTAAAGGAATCAAATCCAATCTATTTATATTTTAGGAGGGCCAAAAATAGAATTAACCCTTTTTTTTTCATGTTACTTTGGGTCAAGAATTACGATTTGGGCCTCCTTAATCCATGGACTCAAGCCCATACGATTGCCTTACAGGTCCGGGTCGGCTTGATGCTGAATCATGACTGACCGATTTAAGTCCGACCCGTTACTTCATCTGGTTTCCTTCAAGTGGGTCGAATACGAGTTAGGGATTTGTTTTTCATCAACTTCTAACAGCTTCTGCTTCTTGACTCCACACCATCTACCTCTCTACACTTTCTCGGGCGCAAAGGTAAGGTAAGGCGCTAGTATAGTATGGCAGCCGTTGTAGCTCAACCTTTGGATCACGACCCGAACGAGCCAGCCTACGATGTCAAGCTCTTCAATCGTTGGACTTTCGAGGATGTTCAGGTTTCCTGTCCTTCCATCCCTCTTAGTCTCATTTTTCCGTTAAGTTAATGCATAAGCAAATCCTTGATTCATTCAAAATTTTGACACTATGTAATGAAAGCTAATTTTATCTTGTGTTACTCAACTAGACATGTCTTGGGTTGTTGTTATATTTTATGACTGTTGTAAAGGAAATTTTTTTTTTCCTTTTTCTGTTTACTCACAGGTCATATGATATGTCAAGAAAGGCTGAAAAATTTAATGTTTACTAGTCACAATATCTCATTGCTACCGTGTATTTTATTTGATTTTTTTTTAATTAATGTATGCAAATATGTTCAAAGGTGTCAACTTTACTTGAAAGTGTTCCCATGCACAGATTTTGAACTTGTGATGTGGTCATTGTTACATACATTCTTAAGCAAGCATCATTACAAGAAAGGGTCACTGAGAACTTAGCTTTTGAAGTGGTGGAAATTTACTGATTTTAATTGTTTTGAGACGTAAGTTTTAAGCTACCCCCAAACATTTTTTTTTCCTGTTGATATGATATGGTCCTGCTAAATTTGATAAAAGTATATACTCGTCTGCTGTCATATTATCAATGGTATAGTGGCTGTCTACTTTGGTTGCCGTCAAATATGCTGTCTAAAGACTCTAAACCAAATAGTTTCGAATCTCAGAAGTCGAAATTTTATAAGAGAACTTCTGGTTTGTTAGTAACTTAATTGTCACAGAAACAATTAGCATAAATCCAAGTAAGTCATTTTGGGAATATTTGAGTAGAAACCACACATAAATTATGGCAAATGAGTGGGCTGTGTTGAGGATGCTCTGGTTTTTGCGAGTTGCCAATTCATGTATATTTTGTGCCAGCAGATTCTTTCTCTTAGTTGTTTCGGTGCTTCTAAGAACTATCATTAGTTCTTTATTCTGTTTAAAAAGCTAAAATATTTTCTAACTGGCCCCTGCATCTTGTTTAAATAGAACAACCAACCTCTGCAGTCTCTATGTCTACCTTTATATTGCTTTTTTATTACTAATGGTTTATTTAAGTTATTTCCTTTTGATGTAATGCCCAAGTATTATTTTTGTTGAATTTGACTGAATGCTTATGGTATTTAAGTATGCTGAACAATTTTTGGATCTGCTTTATGATATGAAGAATGAAGCCATGTGGTTTTTCTGAATAGTTTTGTCAGCTATGCTTGCAAAAGTAATTAATTATATATCATGATGGTAGGTCAATGACATATCTTTGGCTGATTACATTGGCGTGGTTGCTGCCAAGCATGCGACCTATGTGCCCCATACTGCTGGGAGGTATTCAGTCAAGCGTTTCAGAAAAGCCCAGTGTCCAATAGTGGAGAGGCTCACTAACTCTCTAATGATGCATGGACGAAATAATGGGAAAAAACTGATGGCAGTAAGAATTGTAAAGCATGCAATGGAAATTATCCACTTGCTCACTGAACAAAATCCAATCCAAGTTATTGTTGATGCTGTGATAAACAGGTATAAAGAAAAGAAAACCAGTTTTTCTACATCTCTTGCAGTCTTGCCAATATATTATCAGCTATTTTATAGTCTTTTTTATATCCTTTCTCTCTAATACCTTGTGTGTCTCCAGTGGGCCAAGGGAAGATGCTACTCGAATTGGATCTGCTGGTGTAGTCAGACGTCAGGCTGTGGATATTTCTCCCCTGCGACGTGTGAATCAGGCAATCTATCTCCTTACTACAGGTGCTCGTGAGGCTGCATTCAGGAACATTAAGACAATTGCAGAATGCCTGGCTGATGAACTCATCAATGCTGCAAAGGGATCATCAAATAGGTATTCAAGCTCTGGATTTTCACTCTTTGTTGGGAATCATTATGTGTGTTTCTGTTTCTAGAAACATGTGTTGTGTGGTATATCCTTATTCATTTGCATTTCTGTTGTTTCTTTTCTGTATGTCATCATTTGCTCTTGATGTGATTGCTAAATTGGGAATTGGATTTTCAGCTATGCCATCAAGAAGAAGGACGAGATTGAGAGAGTTGCCAAGGCAAACCGTTGAGGAATGAAGATTGGCACTGAGATAAGAATTTTGCTTGAGTTGATTTTGTTCCCTTCCCTTTTCCCATGGATGTTTAAAAACTTTTGAACATGAAATGAAGATATCGTTGCTATCTAGTTTCTATTTTAAAGATCGGAGAATTTGAGTTTTATAGCATCTAGTTGTCAAAAATAACCTTCAAATCTAAAATTATACTTTGGTTGGGTGGTTTACAAAGTTTGGTTACTTTCACACTGCAAATTACAATACATGAGTGTAGTGTTGATATCATTAGCTTTAAGTTAACACGTCTGGTGTTTTTATGGCCAACTTTAGTTTGAACTACAACGTTTGGAATTTCCACTGGGAACTTCCTCAAATCTTACCAGGCCAAATATTAATTGCCTAGCGCTTCAAGTGATCTTTCCTCTTATCCTATTTGTTTCATAGAGCACCATAACCTGCTATTAAAGGCCATGAAACTTTAATTTTACTTTTTCCTCCTTTTTTGTTTCTTCTGGTTTTAGCTTTCCAATAATTTTCTATATAAATCCTAGACCGATTCACTCTTAGACTTTTATTATGTGTCTTTATTTCCATTTTTTTGATTGAAACGCACTGTTCAAAATTCTGACTCTGGCCTGATTCTTGAAATTGTACGAAGAGAACATACTAAGGGATGACAATTACAATTATGACTAAAATACTGTCTTAGTTTTTTACAAATGCAAGTGTTTTCATTTGATCCTTATTTAATTTTCATCTTTGATTTGATTCTTTGTACATTTAATTTGATTCAATTAGGATACTGTACTTTTTGTCTTTGACTTTCATAATGATATTGATGATATAAAAATTTAAAATTTGGTCTGGTGTCTTTTAATATTTATATAATATTTTTTATATTATAAATTTATTTTGTAATTTTAATTTAAAAGTAGAGATATAAGAATAAAAATTAAATAGAAATTAAATTGAAATGATCTGAATCAATGAAAGATTAAAATGTTCTTTTAGTCAGAAATTGTTAACGCATACCATGGAGCCATTTGACACCCGTTAGCAGCTGACCTGCTCAATGACCGCCGCCCCCATGTCAATATGCTCTACTTGTGCACCTAGGTCGCAGCATATGCTTATTAGTGTCTAGAGTGAGAAAAATTCTTGTTTGAAAAGAAAGAGATATACTAACTATGCAAGACATTATGCCTTGCTCGACATTATGTCTTTGCTCCTTAATGCTTCAAAAGAAGAGAGATAGGAACAAAATTAATAAAAAAAGTGTAAAAAGTATGTCTATTTTGATACACTAGGTTCAAAACACAAATTCTCTTTTGCTGACAATAAAACAATCTGAGAAATCTAAAGAATTGGTTTACCATTATAGATGGTAAACTCACTAGGACAAGAAAAAGTCATGGCTTCCGAGCATTTCCATTGTCTTGATCTTCTTTCCAATCATGTCTTTGTTGGGTTTTGGTGCTACGTTTTCCTAATGCCCGATTTTTGAACCATGAGAAATATTTGTATATTTTATTTATTATATATGTTTTAACTTCTATTCAACAAGAAAAAAAGACAATTGTTAGTTTTATGGAATTTTGAAAATTATATTTTTTTTTAATTTTTAAGGAATTAAAATTATAATTAATTGAGAGTAAAAGCAAATATTATAAATGAAATACTCTTCCTTCTTCTGGCTTGTTCCACTCAATGATTAATCATCCATCACTTGATGAGATGGATAATTAATCTTTGAATAAATCTTGACTCATTTTAAAATTTAAAAATACATGTAGAAATATCACATTTTCTATTAAAGGATGTAACATTTACAAAAAGACCTGTTTTATTTATGAAAAAATTGCAAGAGTTAAAAAGTAAAAGCCAACATATGAGAGCACGGAGAATTGATAATCTTTTGAGCACCTCAAATGACAGCACCTCTTGAATGTTCTTCAGAGAGAAAAGTATGATGTCTTCCCTTACTAATGAGTTTCTTTAACGTCATCTTGCACTTCTCCCAAATAATCATTTTTTGTGCACTTTATTCACCATATGCTTCACAACGCTTTTTAGTCAATCCCAATGGTGCTATTATAATATTACAAATTGCACATGTGATTTTAATCAAATTAATTACGATTAGAATAAAAAGATTGTATTTCAACGAAGGTTGAATCAATTAATCCAAAAAAAAAATAAAATAAAATTGAGTTAAAGTTTAGTTAGTGTTTTTCCTTATAGATATTTAACTAATAGTGTTGCAAGCCATAGTTTCCGCTCAAGTTTTTTATGAATTCAATTAAGCAACTAAATAAACTTTGAAAAAAAAAAAGTTATATATATATATATATACGATTAAAATATTGTTTTAATCCCTCACATGTGGAAGCTTTTTCAATTTGTTGTTTTAGTCCCATGCAATGTTTATTCAATTTGATCCTTATTAATTTTCATTTTTAATCTAATCCTCAACAAATTTAATTTAATTTAATTAAGTCATTATATTTATCTAACTTTAATATTTATTAACAAAATTAGTAACATGAAAGTCTAAAATCTTATATGACACGATTTAATACTTGTCTAACACTCTCCATATTTTAAACTAACCAAACAACTTTAAGTAAAAATAAGTAATAACCAACTTAATTGTGTCTTTTTTTTATCATTTAATATAATATTATTTTAATTTACATAAACATTTACTTTTATGCAAGTTATATTTAGTATCTATGTAAGTATTGCATAGGACATCTGGTTAAATTTAGGGTCTTCACAACTTTAGTTAATAAAGTTTGAGATAGGTAGGAGAAGATTTAATTGAAAGAAATTAAATTTATTAAAAATAAAATTGAGAACACAAATTAAATAAAAATTAAATTAAAAAACTTAAATCCTTAGGAAAAAAATATTAATTTTCAGTCATTATATTCTATATATGAAAATCACACGCACTATATAGCTTCCATTATTGTTGAACCACAATCTATTTCCTAATAAAATAAAAGCACATAAACTAGATGTGGTTGACTTGACTGTGTTCCTACTGTGATTGAAGAGATCAGCGATGGAAGCAACTGAATATATATAATTCTCATCCATCCTCATTTCGTACATCCTACAGGGTTACGATTATGAAATTGCAATAAGATAAGATTCTCTTTTATAGTCCTCCGGAAGCACCCTTAAACGTGACTTGCCTAGTGTGAAAATGGATTTATTAGTGCAACTTATTTTCATCTGAACTATCATTACATGCTGGAACCCACCCCCTTTTTTAGGCGTAAATTGCCATGATTTATTATGACTTTAACATGTCTTTTTATCAAATAATTCTTTAAATTTAAAGCGTAAACATAATATAAATTTACTTTATTTTTGTGTTGAATTTTAACATTTAATTTAATAAAAAAAGTGAATATAGTAATAATTAAATCCTTAACTTTCTAATTTAAAAAATTCTGATATCATATCATGTATTAGTAGTTATGAAATCTTTAAATTGTTACAAGAAGACATAGAAATGATTTTATTATCTTTCTAACGGGTGATGTTAGAACCTTCTCTAGCAATAAGAATTTTTCCTCTTTGCTTTTTTGACATAATGATTCATTTGCCTATTCATCTAGCAAATGAGATGAGATTAGGTGGTTCGGTTCAATATTGGTGGATATACCCATTTGAAAGATATATATGCAGATTGAAGTCTTATGTTCACAATAAGAGGTCATCCAAAAGGCTCTATTGCAGAGGCATGTCTGGTTGAAGAGTTTTTGAAATTTTATTCAAGATATTTGCATGATGATGTATAAACTAGACTGAATAGAATGTCAAAAATTAATGATGAATGCAATTTAAGTTAATTTGAAACTTATATTTTTCCAAACAAGGGTCATCCTATAGGAGGAAAAAAGAAAGGTGAGACATTTTCTCTAGATGACACCTAAGGCCATGGATATATCCTAATGAATTGTGATGAAGTTTAAGAATACATTAGGTACTTTAACTTGCTAATTGCTTCTCTCACTCATTTTTATACATTTTTTTTATAGTTGTGCTAAAATATGACTTTATTTTTAATGTACTGAGCATGAGAGTATGATTAATTAGCCTAAAGGATCAAAGTGGAGGAAAGCCAAAAATTAGACCCATGATTTCATTCAATGGTTTGAAACCTGTGCCATGAATGATGATATACAGATTAACTTAAGCAATTGTTTAAAGGGCCAAATCTTGTTGCAAAAAGGTTTTCTGGTTATCTCATTAATGGATACAAATTTTAGACTAGACGACGTGATGCAAGATGCAAAACTCAAAACGGTGGTGTGACATTATTTGCATTAACTCCAAGCTTTGCAAGTTTTAAGGATGAACAACTAATCACAAAAAATGTGGTTTATTATGGAAGAATAAATGATATTGTTGAGTTAAATTATCATGGCCATTTTAGTGTTGTCCTATTTAAGTTTGATTGGTTTGAGGTTGTAGAGGACACCTATGGGCTTCCATATGTTCATTTCAATAAAAGATGTTACAGGGACGATCCTTTTGTACTAGCACACAGGCACACCAATGTTTTTATGTCCAAGATCCAAGCATTATGTTATAAAGACTATTCCTAGAGACTTGTTTAACATGAATGACTAACTAGATTTGGATGCTCGAGAGTCATATGGGAATGAGCCATCTAATCAATTGACAAGACTTGCTATACCCTATGATGATGATAAAGTTG
>JANHAO010006925.1:0-20861 GCA_026873985.1 Saraca asoca
ATACGGGTCGATCCCATAGAGAAGTTAATATTAAGTACTAAAATCTTTACAATTCGACTATCCAAATTTATTGAGAAAAGAGAAAGTAATAAGAAAATAGAAAATAAATAAAGAAAAATAAAAGAAGAGAATTCAAGAAATAAAGAAATAAAGATGCAATTAAAGAAGATATCAAATGTAAAAAGGCCTAGGATTAGGGACTTATCTCACCTATGATTCTTGGCACATATTATAGAATTTCCTTATTTTAATTATTTAGGCAATTGGGGCTGGTTTGGCCTTCATTACTTACTAGCCTCTTTCAAGGTCTAACAATCGTATTTCGTGGATTAAATTAAACTTTGGCCCTTTAAGTTCTATGCTAACCAGTTTGGTCCTACGAGATTCCCATCTATTTTCATAACTAAGATTCCCTTATTTGATTATTAGGATTCCAGTAATAATTTTCACCTTTTAGTTCCTTAATTATCTACCTAAGATTAGATAATAAGTTGATCAAGCAAATTATCTTTATTCAGGCATAATAATGAAACCAATTAGGCTAAAAAATTACAATAAAGGGTTTGCTAAAACAATTGCCTAAAACACATAGGTGGGCTAATCCCAATCCTAGAGTAAGAATCTACTCATGCAAGATTGAATTAACTAAAACAAATAATGAAAAGTAAATCATGATTAAAGAAGTAACAAGAATGTAAAGATCAAGAATGTAGTTGCAAAGAAGAAGCAAGATTAAAGAAAAGATGTAATAACTCAAAGAAAATAAATAAAGAAAGGAAACAAGATTAATAAAGAAAGATGAATAATTATGCAATATAATGAATGCAAGAAAGCAGAAAAGAGTTGTAGAGAAAGCAGAATAGATGAATGCAAAAGATGTAAATAAAAGAAAACAATAGAAATAGAAGAAGAAGAAGAAGATGATGATGATGATGAATAATAGAAGAATAAAAGAAAGAACCTCTTGAATTAAGAAAACTTCTCAATAATGGAAAACAAGAAAGCTTAAAAGGATTGTATGAAAGAAAGCCTAAAACAAAAGAAAAGAAAGAACTAGCCTAAACCTTCAAGAAGGATTCTAAAACTATGAGATGGGATGATATAAACTGATTAGAAGGGCCCTATTTATAGCCTTTTTTAACGTTCACCATGGCTATGCTCCATAACACAAGCTGGGTGTGCTTCATGAGAAAGGATTTATCAGTTTGGCCACGTCAAGATGCAACACGACCTGGCCGTGTTCTGTAACATGGTCGTGTTACATGTTGTTCCTTCATGAAAAATTCTTCAATCTTCAGACAAACTCTAACACAGCCGTGCTCTGTGCTTGCCTTGGAATTTCTTCAAATTTTCTTTTGTGCTCTTTTTGCAGCACCTAATACGGCCTGGGTGTGTTCCATAACACGCCGTGCTAGGTGTTTTCTTCATGTTTTCCTTATTTTTGCTTGTTTTCTTTCTTGCATTCTTCTTGTATCTTTTCCTTGATCTGAATGCATCTTCATTTTTCAAGTTTCCTTCTTCTTTTTAGCCCTTTTCATTATTCTGCATGAGAAATGCAAATCGAGAGTAGTATCTAGAACAAAACATAAAACTAAGGCAAAAACATTAAGAAGACATAAAATACTATTAACAAAAAGAACTAAAACTATCTTATTTTCATGCCCTTTTTCCCATTTATCACTCTTAGGTCGTCTTATCCTCAATTTTGTTTTTGTTATGAGGTAGGCTTTTAGGCCATCTCACCCTTGGTTTTGTTTTCATGATGGTGAAGTGAAAGCTCATTGCTAGCTAGGTAGTGTTTCTAAATTTTGTCCAATCGGCTATGAATTTCATTGGTTCAACATAGAGTGGTCCCTTTCAACACATCGTTTCGCAAGACAATTCATGTAGAGATTTCAGGATTGTTGTTGATCTTAAGAAAAATGTTACAATATTAGAATATGGTTCTGATGGAAGGCTTTGGCTCTCGACCAGTGATTCACTAGGTTTGCTAGGCTTGTTGCTCTGACAGCTTCACCACATAATCCTATAATTGGCCTCTTCTGATGAGGTCTTTTATGGCATCTTTTAGTGCCTAACATTCTGAGGTGGTGTGTTCAACCTCATTGTGATAAGCACAGAATCTGCTCGGATCTCTAGACTTGGGGGAAGCTCTCATTGGCCTAGGCCTCCCAAAGTCTTCATTATGCCTCTTCACAGCAAAAATCCTATCCTACATGTCTAACAGGATGTTGTAGCTTTCAAAGTAGCCTCCAGGTCGCTGGGGCTTAACCTTTTTTATGAGCTGAGGACTAGGATCATAATTATGACTCTCATCATCGCTATTTTTGCTCGTAGTGTGGCCACTGGCATCCATTTTTTTCTTGGGTTCCCCCATTCCAAAGGTTTCTTCCCATCTTATTTGTTTGATAGCTCACTCGTAGAACTCAGCAAGATCTCAAGTTGGGGACTTGTAGAGGCTTTTGTATAGCTTTCTATCTTTGTGGAGTCCCACTGAAATTACTGTTAAGATGCTTTCCTTTAAGGGATTTTCTACGGAGTTAGCTTTATGTTTAAACCTGGCCATATAATCCTTTAGCAATTCATCCTTGCGCTGAAACATCATTGTGAGGTGGCAAGGAGGTGCGAGCTACCTTTTCAGTGCCTGATACTGATTAATGAATTTTCTTTAGCACTCTTCCCAGCTATTGAAGCTGCGAGTAGGGAGGTTTCTGAACCATGCCTGAGGTATTCCTCCTAATGTGGCCAGGAAGACAAGGCATTTCAGCAAAGGGTCAGTTGTTTGAAGGTCCATCAAGATATTGAATGCATCCAAATGGTCGCTTGGGTCGCTATTCCCATCATACCCCCTTTCTTTGGAACTACTTGAACTAGGCTCACCCATTCACTATCAGAGATAGGGTAGATGATGCCTGAATCAAGTAATTTAAGCACCTCCTTTTTAACTACTTCTTTCATGTTTGGATTCAAACGTCTTTGGTGCACTATAGAGGGCTTATGATCATCATCAAGCAAAATATGATGCATGTAAATGGAAGGATTAATCCCCTTGATATCATCAATACTATACCTAATGACTTTTTTATGCTTTCTAAGGACCTTGAGCAATTTATCAATTTCATCATGACTTAGATTTGCATTTATGATCACAGGGTCAGTAGAGTTGGGACTGAGAAATTCATACCTCAAGTTAGGAGGGAGAGGTTTTAGTTCTACCTTTGGAGCCTTGTCTTCCTCCATGGTGGTGTAATTTGGATCCAATTCCTCATCTCTTGCTTTTGTAGGAAAAATAGGGCTCTCATCAAGCAACTTAGCATATATGGTAGCTTCAATGTTCTCATCACAATAGGAAGAACTTTTCACAAGACAAAGCTGAAGAGGATCAATAGAATAATGACTCATTATGCTTTCTCTCATAGTTTACTCAGTTAAATCAATCTTACAACATATGTCCTCAAGAGAAGGGCATTTCATAGCAAAAGCCAAATTTAATTCAATCTTTTCGTCCCCTACATTCAAGGAAAGCTTTCCATTCTTAACATCAATAATGGTGCCAGCAGTGGCAAGGAAAGGCCTTCCAAGAATGATAGGGATTTGAGTATCCTTTTCCATTTCTAAAATCACAAAATCAATAGGGATGAAGAGTTTACCAATTTTTAAAGGCACATCCTCTAAGATACCAACCAGATATTTGACAAATCGGTCTATTAACTATAAGGAGAGAGTGGTCAACTTTAAGTCACCCATTTGGAGCTTCTTGCAGATGGAAAGGGGCATGAGGCTCACACTTGCACCAAGATCACACAAGACATGATCTATGTGCATATGGCCAATGGAACAAGGAATAGAAAAACTTCTGGGATCCTTAAGTTTAGGAGGTAACTTGTTTTGGATGATTGCACTGCATTTTTCAGCCAAGGAAATTGTGGCATACTCCTCAAACTTTCTCTTGCTAGATAGGATTTTCTTTAAGAACTTGGCATAAGAGGGCATTTGTGAAACAGCTTCTAAAAAGGGACTATTGACATGTAGTTTCTTGAGAATGTCGAAAAACTTACCATATTGTTTCTCTAGTCTTACCTTGGCTAATCTTTGAGGGAAGGGGATTGGTGGCTTGTATGGCTCTAGAGGTGTGTACTTGGGTTCTTCTTCTTTTTGACCCTTCATTTCTTTCTCTTTTCTACCTTCAACATCCTTGGGTTTCTCAACTTCTACTCCAGGCTCTTCATCTCTTACTTCCTCTTCACTTATTTTAGACCCTTCTAATTGCTTCCCACTCCTCAAGATAATAGCATTGCAATGGTCCCTTGGGTTCTTGGGTTGACCTGGAAGTTTACCTAAACATCGGGTTGAAGAATTAGCTTGTTAGGCAATTTGGGTCTCTAGCATCTTGTTATGTGACCAATGAATCAACCTTGGAAGCTAGTTCCTTCGTAGCCTCACTTATGGTCTGATTTTGCACCTTCTATTCCTCATTTTGCTTGGTTTGGGTCATTACAAAGTTCTTCATCAATGTCTCAAGGTTGGATCTTGGTGGAAATGGAGGGTTAGAAGGTCTTTGGGGTTGGAAACTAGGGGGTTGCCTAAAATTGTTTTGAGGAGCGGGGTTTGTATTTGGTTGGTAGGAAAAGTCGAGATGATTCCTCTAGCCTAGGTTATTTATGCTAGAAAAAAGGTCATTTTGCTGGGAAAAATTATTGACAAAATTTACTTACTCACTACCTTGAAGAGCAGGATTCCCCAATTGACACTCAGCAACATTGTGACCAATAGATCCACAAATTTCACATGAAACACTAGAAGAGCCTATTGCATTCACCCTTAACTTGTCAAGTTTCTGAAAGAGAGCATCTACCTTAGAGGACAAATTATCTAGTGTATCAATTTCATACTTCCCCAATGGTTTCTTTGATGAAGCTCATTCACTTGACCATAAATAATGATTTTGAGCCATATCCTTTATAAGAGTGTATGCTTCATCTACAATCTTGTTCATAAGTGCTCCTCTTGTAGCAGTATCTACTGACATGTGAATATTATATGTAAGCCCATTGTAGAAGGTATGGACAGTCAGCTACTTTTCCAATCCATGATGTGGACATAACCTTAGAAGTTCCTTAAATCGCTCCCAAGCATCACACAATGACTCTCCATCTTTTTGAGCAAAAGTTGTAATTTAGTTACCGAGCTGAGCCATCTTGCTTGGAGGGAAGTATTTCCTGAAGAAGCATTGTGATAGTTATTCCCATATAGTAATGGATCCAGCTAGCAAAGAATGCAACCAAACTCTCACCTTGTCCCTTAGAGAGAAGAGGAACAATCTTAACAAAATAGCATCTTGAGTAACTCTATTAAGATTCAATGTATCACAATACTCAAGGAAGATCGATAGATGAAGGTTTGGGTCTTCAGTGGGAGACCGTGCAAACTGATTTTGTTGAACCATTTGAAAAAGTGAAGGCTTCAATTCAAAATTGTTGGCCTTTACAATAGGTTTAACAATGCTTGGACTTAGGCCTTGGATATATGGTGCAGGTCTAACAATCCTAGGACACAGCCGTGTTTAGGGTTGTTTGGAGCACGTTTTCTTTGCTTCAATGGTTGAGTTGTATTCCTTACAATGGCTCCTTTTCTACCTTATCCTTGATCCAAATATGCTCTAAACTTTCATTTCCAATCTCCTTTCAGAGCCTTCTTGCTAACTTACAAAGAAAGACACAAAACAATGTAGCATTAAGGAATAAACTACTAAACTAAAGCAAAAAGAACAAAGAAATCACAAGTTAACAACCATTCAGGAGGTTAAATTCAACATAGTATTATGCATTTTGCCCACTTATCAGTTGCCTTGTGTGTCAAGAATTTGTCTAATTTGCATTTTGCTAACAAAGCAGGCAAATGCATAGTTTCTAGCAATTTGATGCTAAAACACTTAAGGGGCTCTACTTTCCTATTTGATAACTATAGAAAGTTAGCATACTCACTATGTGACTTAAAATGTGTTGCCTCTCCAACTTGTGTGGAGGATTGGCTTGCATGCTTATCCTTCTTCTTTGAAATTGCGAGTTTTATGTGTTTTGACATTTTTTTGAAGTTAGGGTTTTAGGGTGTGAAATTGGGATCTACTAATTTTGAGTTGTTTTCAAGTAACTAGTCAATGAGAATTGTTAGATTTGGTGTTTCTATCAATTCTGTGGAAGAAATTTGAGTGAAAATAGTTGTGATTTGAGATTTAGGTGAAGAATTTGAGAGTTTCGGCTAGGTCGAATGAAGTAACTATTAAATAAGGGCGAAATCAATTCAGTATATATAGAAATCAGGCTATGAATTGATTTAGTAATCGATTCATAATGTGTTTATGTGATTATGAATCGATTCATGTATAAGTTTTAGGATGTTGAATTGTTTCTAGAATCGATTGAGTTATGAAATTGTACATGAGGATTGTTGTTAAGAATCAATTTGGGAATCAATTATTTTAAAGTTGAATTAATTATTGAATTGATTCATTAAGGTAGATAAAAGGTTTTTTGAGAAATTCAAAGTTCCCAAAAGATTGAAAAATTTATGTATCGGTTCTTGAATCGATTCTTAAGAGCTTACAAATCGATTCTTAAATCGATTCAAAAACTCATGAAAAACCTATAAAAATTCAAATTGATTCATGATTTGATTAAACAATCTTGAAAACAATTTTCATGCAGTTTTGTCTTATAACTATTTAAAGTGATATGTTTACCATTAATACTCAATTCAGCACCATTGAAACTTAATCTTTACTTCAAATACCTACAAAACAAACCTAGGAATATCTCAAATGCCTAAGTTAGTAATTGCAATGTAAGATATAATTTCAAATATAAAAGAAAATTTCTTCTAAAAATAATTCAACTCTTCATACAATCCAATTTCCAATTATTACCAAAATAATATTTCTATGGCTAAGCAACTTCACTTTACCTTTCAACAATTTATTTGCAAATCTGCAAAACAAAAATTTATCTTTGCTTTTGTGGTACCCAGTTGATCTTGGGTCCAAACTTGTTAGAAAAATTAGCAATAACTTTTAGGTAACCATCTAGCTTTTCTTTTGGTTCTAAAATATATTTGCCATTTCTATGTAGACAATGTTTTATATTATGTCCCTTATAATTACAGCAAAAACATGTAATATGCAAAATTCCTTTTGGAGTTTAACTACTTATATCCTAATCCAAATTTACTTTGAAATTGTTTCTGACTCTCTCGCATATCATTAAATCTTCTATTGCTATCTGTGAAACCTTGTAGTGATTTTGTCAATGATGCTATTTCAGATCTATATGACTCACACTGATCACATGCCTTTCTTTCATTCAACTTTCCAACTAAGGCATTTAGATCGCTATTTTCTTTTTTTTTATTACTTTAACTTTTTCAGCAAGTTTTCTTTTTCAATTTTCACTTGCTTTAAGTCTTTCCTATTTTTAACCAGTAAATCATACATTTCAACATTCAAATCATCAGCATCATCCGAATCATTTTCAATTTCATTATCTGAATCACTAACATATGCACCATGAGAAAGGGATGGATATTGTAATAGGTCAACATCTTCATCAAATCTAGCCATAAGACAAAGATGTGCTTCTTCATCTGTTTCTTCATCTTCTATTGAATCAGCATCTCCATCTTCCCAAAAATCTAAATTTCCTTTCTTTGATGCTTATTTTCTCTTCTTCTTTCAGTCTCAAGTTATCTCTTCAAGTACATTAGCCAGTCTGGCTTTATGTGTCTAGGCTTTTTGCACTTAAAGTAGGTTAGTGTTGTGTTTGATGTACCTTCTTGTTCACCCTTATTCTACTTTCTTTTTGGTGGTGGGACAACAGTTTTCTTCTTCTCTTTGTTCATGTTTTCTTTTAGAATCCTTTGCAACTTCTTTCTGATTAACACCATTTCTTCTTTTTCATCTACAACTTCATCACATTCAAAATAATCTTCATCTAAATCAATTGTGTTTGTAGCTTTCAAAGCCACTGTCTTTTACTTTTTATCATCTCCATTTTTTCTTGTATCTTTTGAATTTCAATTCGTGTTCTTCTAAATTTCCAAAGAGTTCCTGAATTGTTGGCATTCCCATTTTTAGTGATTCCTTAATGGCTATCACTTTAGGTTGCCACTCTTTAGTTAAAGATCTTAAAACCTTGTGAACCAAATCAGCATTTTCAAACTTTCTATCAAGCAACATTTGATGGATAGTAATTGTAGTGAATCTTTGAATCAAATTCTTTATTGACTCATCTTCCTCCATCTTAAACATTTCATATTGAGATACTAGAACATACACTTTAGATACCTTTACCTATGTAGTGCCTATGTGTGCAATTTCTAAGGTATCCCAAATCTCTTTAGCAGTAGTACAATTAGAGATTCTCTCATACTCATTTAGTGATAAAAAATTAGAGATAATCCATTTTACTTTAAATGCATGTAAATGTCTTTTGCTCTTATCTTCTATCCATAATGATTTAGGCTTAGGCTGTGGTACTCCATTTATTAATGTCATAGGTGGTTCATAACCTTCTTCAACTAAATCCCATGTGTCTATGTCTGCAGCTTCTATAAAATCCCTAATTTTTTATTTCCAGTATGTGTAGTATTCACCATTAAATCCTAAGGGTTTATGAATAGGAGGACATTCTAGCAAGAATATAAAGCTAGAATCCATTATTTTCTTTAAGCTAAAAGAGTATCAAGAGCCAAAGCTTTAATACCAATTGCTAGCCCCAGAAAAATTTGATAGAATTATGATCTTGCTTTTATTCCTTTAGGGGAATTTTATACTCTTTTGTTTTATATTAAGCTCTAATAGAATTAGTATACAAATAATCAACAATTTGATGTAGTATGCAAATAATTTGCAACTAGATCTCATATGCATAGTAGAACACTTTCTTGTTTACAAGAATTACATTAGAGTATTGGATTAACAATTAATTTGTCAACTAAATGAAATATCAGAAAATAGATTAATAATGTAGAAATAGAAATACAAAATTTTGCAAAAATTAGAATTGCATCAGAATTCAATATGACAGAAATTCATATAACAAAATTTATGCAGAACTTATAATTATTTAGTGATGTAAAGACAATAATTAAAGATTCAAGACATAAAATTTTTTAAGTGGTTTAGCTTGAATTAAAATTGCAATTCAAGTCTACTGCACTAGATCAATACTCAATCGTATGATCACTTTTATTAACTAACATAGAAATTTAATAGGGCTTCTATAAACCAGTTTTACATAAAAAAAATATTCCTAGGCTCTTGTAAGTCCTATTACTCAAAAATTCTATATTTTCACCTAACTATGATCAATCTTATAGCTATAAAGATTTACAAGAATTCAATGTACCTTTTACCAATTTTAATTAACCTCACAATTCTAGAAGGATGCAAAGGAAAGATCAACCTCTTCCTTTGTATCCAGATTCCTAACCTTAGAAGTCTAAAAAGTAAATCAAGATAGAGTAAAGAGATACAATATAGTAAATTGAGATCTAAATCTCAATTGGCTAGACAAAAATCTTCTTTAGAATACTCAAGGATTGATTAAATCATCGAAACCAAGTGAGGTAATGAATATTCGGTATAAGCTCAGAGTTTCTCTATTTTTGTGCAATGAGTTATGAAAAATGTTAAGTTTGAAATAAGGTTTGGTCTACTTATAGTTGAGATAACCAATATTTAAAAATAACTGATTTTTAGTGATTAAATTGATTTATGAATCGATTTGTAGCAATTATAACAAACTAGTAACTAACTAATCGATTTATGAATCGATTCAACTTGTTAAAAAATTCATGTTTGAATCGATTGATGAATCAAATCATAGTGTTTTGAAGTAGGTGCTAAATCGATTGAGGAATCAATTTAAAAAAATTCCTAACCTTCGATAGGAAAAGTTTTCTTCATGAATTGATTGGTGAATTAATTCAAGTTCATTTCATAAGTTTTCCAGTGATGAATTGATTCACACAGTGAAAAATAGTAGTTTAACTTGTGGAAGAATATGTAAAATGTTTGTTTGAAAACTTTTGATTTAAAACTCATTTTAAAACATTTATTTTACCTCAGTATGAGTTGTTTTAAAAAATATGGTTAAGCAATTTGAATAAAATCTCATTTACAAAAGATCCTATGAAATCATATAAAGACTTAAAACTAATGTTAATCTTTCAAGCAAGCTTTGATTAACTTTGAATCATGCAAAATAGATAAACACTCAAGCATATAGTTAGCTTATGATATTAACTAAAAATGTTTTTCTAAAATTGCTTTTCAATTATCGAAACTGAAGAAAATATGTAGCTAGGATTTCCTTGGCTAACAAGATCAAATTGATAGACCCCCACAAGGTAAGCTCTCCACATAACTCTCTTTATGTTTAAAATGGGAAAGTGTTTCACTTAATTTCAATCCATGAAAAGACACTACCATAAGCTTGCTTATCATCACATCTCCACTACTCAGATCATATGCATAGAACAAATTAAAAGGACTTCACAAGGGTTGTAATATGGCTAAAGGAAAAGGGGAGCAAAGGAATGATATGGATATGAAAATGTAAAACTAAAGAGACTGATAGAGCATGGTGGCATAGATCCAAACAAGCACAGGAGTAATTAAAATCAAAAAATTTACATCACAATTTTTCACACTTTTGACTTCTCTTTTTTCTCTTTCCTTTTTTTCAATTTTTCACTTTCTATTATTTTGAGCTCTTTTTGTTTTAATATTTTGTTTTTCTTCCAAATTCAATTTTCTTTTTCTTCCTCTTGATTTCTTTCTTTTTACTTACATTGAGCTCTTTTTTTCTTTTCACTTTTTACCTTTTTCATTTGCTTCTTCTTTTCTTTTCTTTTCTAGACTATTAAAATGAAGCACAACTGTCTTTTCACTAAACAATTAGCACACCCTCACACTTGTTTAAGAACCCATCCCACTAATGAATTAAATGCTCTACTAATCCCTAAGGTTGGAAAGAGGTAAAGACATTCAAGGCTTCACTTTCTAATTAGCAACATGATAAGAAAAAGGTCAATTAGGCTTTAAAAGGCTCAACAATAGTACATTACAAGGTATGCTAAAAAGGGCAAAAAAGTGGTTCAATCAAGGAATGCCTTAATCATTGCCATGCATACATGTGCTAATGTAATCTCAAAAAGATTCAAAGCAAGTTCTAGAGTAACAATTTCATGAAAGAAAATCACACACAAGAAAGAAGAGGAACCTAATAAAAATGATCAACAATGGCTCAAAATCTCACAGGTTATATGTCTACCAAAATCTATCCACAAACACTTTCAAATTCCATCACAATGCTAATCAAATTCAAGAATCAAAAGGTCAAAACATTTCTCCAATCATGCTATACAACCATCAAAATCAATTGCAACACACTCAAGGCCTAAACAAACTCATCATTAATGAAAAATACCTAAAGAAAAAAGGATAAGAAAAATTTTTTTTACCAAAATTTTATTTTAAAATTTTTTTAACATAAACAAAGTAAAACAAAGCAAATCTAAAATCTCCACCCCCCATACACACACTTAAATTTTACATTGTCCTCAATGTAAGCACAAAATCATCAATAATGACATGGATAACTAAAATAAAAGAGAGAGGGAGACAGAGTAAATGTTTGGATTGCCTGCTAAGAAGTGTGATTATTTAACATCTTTGGCTCGATAGTCTGTTGGTTCTTTTCCCCAAATCATCTGCATAATTTGGCTCTCCTAGCTCTACTTTTTCTCCTATATGCTCTTGGAAGCCTTCAAAAAATGGCTTGAGCTTATGCCCATTAACTTTGAACACCTTGTCAGCTACTAAAATTTTAATCTCAACTACACCATAAGGAAACACATTAGTAATAACAAAGAGTCCAATTCAATAGGAATGCAACTTACCAGGCCTTAATTAAAGTCTTCAAATGTAGAGTAGAACTTTCTACCAAACTAGGAATTGTTTCCTAGCAATCATCTTATGATGGAATGCCTTGGTCTTTTCTTTGTAAATGCATGAATTCTCACAAGCCTCAAGCTGAATCTCCTCCAATTCTTATAATTGTAGCTTCCTTTGCTTACCAGCTTCATCCATTCCTATGTTGCAAATATTCACTACATAAAAAAGCCCTATGTTGATCTCCATAAGAAGGTGACATGCTTTGCCAAAAACCATCTTGTAAGAAGACATCCCAATTGGTGTCTTGTATGTTGTTCTATAGGCCCACAATGTATCATCCAATCTCAAGCTCCAATCTTTTCTGCTTGGCTTCACTATTTTCTCTAAGATGGACTTGATTTCTTTATTTGATATTTTAGTTTATCCATTTGTTTAAGGGTGATAAGGTGTAGAAGTTTTGTAACTCCATATTTCCTCAATAATGCCTCAACTATTCTATTACAAAAATGAGTCCCTTGATTACTCACCAAAGCTTTAGGAATTCTAAACCTATTGAAAATGTTAAACTTGATAAAAACCTACAACAACCTTGGAATCATTAGTCCTGGTGGCATTTGATTCCAACCACTTTGAAACATAATCCATAGTAAGCAAAATATAAAGGAAACCATAAGATGAAGGAAATGATCCCATGAAATCAATGCCCTACACATAAAATCTCACACACAAGAATAGGGGTTTGCTTTATTTCATTTCAAACTACCCCTTCGTTGAAATTGCTCCCAATAGTTGCAAAACACATATGTATCATGAAACAAAGTAGGCCCATAAAAGCCACAATCTAATACTTTCCTAGTTGTTATTTGAGGTCCAAAATGTCCACCACAAGCATGAACATGGCAAAAGGAAAGAATAAACTAAAACTCAAAATCAAGTACACATCTTCTAATAATTTGATCAAAACAATATCTCCACAAGTTAGGATCATCCCACATAAAATGTTTGGCATCATTTTTCAACTTTTTCTTTCTTGGCTTTACTCAAAACATTAGGCAAAGTCCTAGTAACTAAAGGTATGTTTGGAAGTGTTTTTATTTTTTTTATTTTTAAAAACCATTTTTGAAAACAGCCCTCTCTTGTTTTTAAAAACTATTTTTAAAATAATATTTTAGAATAAAATTTTTAAAAATAGCCCTATCAAACAAGTTTTTTTATTTTATTTTTTTCAAAAACAAAAAGTAGTTTTCAAAAACTGTTTTCAAGCAGATCCTAAATAATTCATCAAATCAACATACCAAAGAATCAAATAGTGACAAAGAATCCTTCTCTCTTATCAATCTACTCAAAAGATTTGCTACAAGGTTTTCAGTTCCCTTTTTATCCTTAATTTGAAAATCAAACTCTTGTAGCAACAAGATCCATCTAATTGGTCTTAGCTTTCCATCTTTCTTAGAGAGCAAATATTTCAAAATTGCATGGTCTGAAAATAAAATAATGTTAGATCCAAGTAAATAACATTGAAATTTGTCTAAAGCAAACACTACGACTAAAAGCTCTTTTTCCATTATGGAGTAATTGCATTGGGTTGGATCAAAAGTCCTAGAAGCATAATGAATCAATAAGCTTGCTTGCTAACTTGATGCTCCAAAATCACTCCCAAAACATAATTGATTGCATCATATTTGATCTCAAAAGGTAACTCCTAATTATAAGGTTGAATGATAGGAATCGATGTTAATGCAGTTTTTGACTTGTCAAAAGGCTCCTTGCATGCTTGGCTGAAATCAAACGGAACCTTCCTTTGCAATAATTTGGACAAAGGCAAGGCTACCTTGGAGCAATCCTTAATAACCTAGGATAAAAACTTGCATGGCTAAGAAAGGAATGCACTACCTACACACATATGGGTTAGGGTAAGCTCAATATCAAATTAACTTTTTCCTTGTCATTGTCAATGCCTTTACTTGACACCACATGCCTTGAAACTATCCCTTGCTCAACCATAAAATGACATTTCTTAATTCAGAATAAGGTTTGTCTCTATGCAACACCTAAACACATGGGTCAAATTTTCTAAGCATGCATCAAATGCATCACCATAAATAACAAAATCACCATGAAAACCTTTATGTAATGCTCTAAAAAATTTGGAAAAATGCTTACCATTCATAATGCATTATAAAGTCCCAAATGCATCCTTCTATGGGAAAATGTTCCAAAAGTTTAGGTGAAAATGGTCTTCTCTTAGTCTTTAGGTGCAATCACAATCTAATAGTATCCTGTATACCCATTAAGGAAGCAATAGTGAGATTTGCTAACCAATAGCTTAAGCATTTGATCAATGAAGTGAAGAAGGTAATGGTCTTTTTTGGTTGATGCATTCAGCTTACGATAATCAATGCACAAATGCCCACTATTCTAAATTCTAATTGGGACAAGCTCATCATCTTGTTTTTTCACCATAGTGATCCTTGATTTCTTTGGGACTACTTGAGCAAGGTTGACCCATTTGCTATCTAAAATTGGGTTAATGATTCTAACATTTAAAAGTTTTATGCTCTTCTTTTAGCCACACCTATCATGAAGGGGTTTAATCTTCTTTGAGGCTTTCTAATTGGTTTGGAATCATCTTCTAGAAGATTCTATGCATACACATGGAAAAGCTTATGCCTTTCATGTCTGCTATAGTCTATCCAATTGCTGACTTGTGATCCTTAAGCACTCTGATCAATTTCACCTCTTATTATGTTATTAAATTCTTAGCTATGATGACTAAAAGTGTTGCTCCCTCTCCCAAGTATGCATATAGGTACTCTGATAATAGTTTTAATTCTAAAACTAGTGCTTGGACCACTAAAGGCAATAACTTGGTTGTGAGAGGAGGCAAGGACTACAACTCTACAATTTCATATTTCAACTACAACTCTACAATTCCTACTTCTAATTCATCAAGGTTATTCAATTCAAGTATATTCCACACTAAGGGATCAAACACATCAATAGCAAATAGGGAATAATTATCATCAACATCAAGGTATTTCATTGAATCAAAAATATTGAATTTCAGGATATCACCACCAAATTCCATGGTTAAAGCACCAACATACACATATATTTTTGTTCTTGTAGTTTTCAGAAAAATGTCTACCTAAAATAATGGGGTTAAGTTTTTAGTTAAGGGATCGTTAATCATACTCAAAATATAAAAATCTAATGGAAAAATAAAGCCATTCACCCTCACCAAAACATTATTAACAACTTCCTCAAGGTAAGCCTTAAACCTATTTGCTAACTGAATTATCACACTAGTTTCTTTCAATGGTCTTAAATTCAAAAAATGCATAAATGAAAAAAGGCATATCATTAATGGATGCACCTGAATTTAGCATGGCATGTTCAAATTTGGTCTCACCTATGACACATGGAATGGTAAAGGTACTTAGATCCTTGTACTTTTGGGGAATTTTTCTTCAAATGATAGCAAAAACACCTTATACTTATTTTCTCATTACCTTTCAATTTTCTTCTGGTAATACATAGATCGTTGAGGAACTTAGCATACCTTGGGATTTTGCTGATCACATCAAGCAAGGCTACGTTCACTTCTACCCTTCTAAAAGTCTCCAAGATGCCTCTATTTTAGTCTTCTTTGTAATGCTTTGCTTGTCTGCTTGGGAAAGGAAAGGTGGATAAACTATTTGAGAATTGCCTACTTATTAGAAGTTTCTACCTCATTTTGCTCTGAAACTAGCTGCTTATCTCTAGCCTATACTTCCTTGTCACTCTTCAATAGTATTGCACATTTTGTTTGGGTTCATTACTATCTAGGAGGGTAATCTACCTACAGTTTGATTTTTTAGGTCAGTTATTCTAGTTTCTAATCTATGAAATCTAGTGTTGATGTCCTTCTTTGATTATTGTATGTCTCCTCTAATGTCTTGTTGGAATTGTAAGTTATTTTAAGCCATTGTTTTGATCAGGTGATAAGTGAGCAAAATACATAGTATTTTGTTGATTTTAATCTCTTGATTCGTTGTTAACTTGTGATTTTTTTGCTCTTTTTGTTTTGGTTTAGTATTTTGTTCCTTGGTACTACTTTGTTCTGTATCTTTCTATGTAGGTTAGCAAGAAGGCTTAGAAAGGAGGATGAAAGTGAAAATTCAAAGCATATTCAGATTATGGAGAAGGTAGAAGAAAAGCTCCCACAAGGAACACAACTTAGCCATTGAAGCAAAAGAAAGCAGCCTCAAACATAGCCTAGCCATATCCCAAAACATAGTGGTGTTCGGTGCCCATTTAGTCACACTTCTCCTGACTTCTTTGTTTCCAGCCTGAAACATGCCCTAGCCATGTCATAGGATACAGTCATGTTTCGGGGTCTGTTACCCTACTATATAAGCCATTATATGCATGATCATAAAGAAGAGAGACAATTTTCAAATAGGTTAGCTAGGTTTTCCATTTCTAGGATGATTTTCTAAGTAAATTGTCAGAGATTTTTGTTGGATTGAAGCTTTTGTGAAGATTCCAATTCATTTCATCATTTGCACTCTAGCTATCTCTTCCAATCTTCATCTTTATATTTCTGCATTTGTATTTAGATATTATGGAATATTCAATGATGATAAATCTAATTTTTATTTCTATTATCAGTGAGAAGATTTCTATTCTAGGATTGGGAATAACCCACTTATGGTCCTTTTTTGCTGTATTGATTAATTTTCTGTTGTAATTATTTAGTACTAATTGATTCAACTGTTATGCTTGTCAAGTATTTGATAAAATGTTTGGCCATCATTTTGTCTGACTTTAGGTAGATAATTAAAGCACTGAAAGGAGAAGATTATCATCAGAACCCTAATAGTTGATTAAGGGAATTTAAATTCCGAAAGTAGATTAAGTTCCTTTAGGATTGAATTGGTTGGCACTGATCTCAAAGGGCTTAAATTAATCTAAACCATGAAAGTAAGTTCAATTAGATTAATTTGAGTACTATTATTAGACCTTGAAAAAGACTAGTAATTAATCTAAGCTAAACCATCCTCGATTATCTAAGTGATTATAATAGGAAGAAATTACACCATTTGTTGAAGACCATAAGTGTGGTGAACCCCAATCCTAGGCTTTTACAATTGAAATTCATTTGTTAATTAAGTGCCACTTTCTTATTAATTTTCTTTAATATCTTTAACATCCTTTATCGATTTAGATAACTTGAATTGCAAAACTCTAGTAATTGATATCTAGATCCTTGTGGGATTTGACTAGTACTTGCTGGCATTTATTACAATTACACCATGCACTTGTGAAAATATAACAACATCAGGCCTTCTAAGGCTTTAGTGAAGAGGAATTTTGGTCCTGTTGTTAGATGGTTGGTTTTGTTGCTGCATGCTTCAATTTTACTACATCTAAAATGGACCTTATTGTAAGGAATTTTGCTATCTAGGCTAATTGCCATATATCATATTAGGGTGATCTTTCCAGCCATAGTTATATGTGTTAAAATATGGGTTATATGCCTGCTGGGTCTATGTTGGAAATCTTTTATTTTCTAGAAACCTCCCTCTGGCTGGACTTGCTGGAAGGTTTCAATCTCCTAGAAGAAGGTAATATATGTTTCAGTGCTCTGTCTAGGGACTAAGCAGATTGCACACAATTTTGCCTCTTGTTTTTATCCAATGGCCTACTAAAGCTATTAAATCATTATGATGAGGCCTATCATTTGTCTTTTTAGATTAAATATGTGCACCTTATTTACCTTTTTCATTGTACAATTTGACTTGCTACCAAATTGCCATAAGTTTGCAGCCATATTTGATATCAGCATCCTTATAGCTTTAAGGGTCTTATCTACCAATGTTCCTCTACTTACAGCATCTATCATACTTTTGTCCATAAGACAAACACTTTCATAAAAATATTGGATCAAGAGTTGATCACTAATCTAGTGATATGGATAGTTAGCACAAAGCCTTTTGAATCTCTCCCAGTACTCATATAAGGTCTCTCTACCATGTCGTCTGATGCTGTAAATTTCTTTCCTAATGTTTGCAGCTCTAAAGGTAGGGAAGTATCTATACAAGAAAAGCCTAGTCATCTTAGGCCATGTATTGATGGAGCCAAAAGAAAGGTAGTAGAGTCAATCCTTAATTGAATCCATTAAGAAGAAGGGAAAGGCTCTTAGCTTGATCAGCTTCTTTGAGATTTCCAGAGACTTCATGGTTGAGTATACCATATGAAACTCTTTCAAATAATTATGAGGATCTTTTACAACTAAACCATGAAATGTAGGCAATGGATATATCAGTCCAGATTTTCACTCAAATGCAATATCAATCTCAAGATAGTTTATGTATAGTGGCTACTAATTAAGGTTTAGATCAGCTAACTCCTTCAAGGTCCTTTGATTGAATGCCATGTTTTCCAAGCTTGAATAGGATGAATTTTCAAAGATCAGGTCCATTGCAATGTCTGAACTAGGGGTGGAAGGTACTAAAGCTGATGTAGGATCTTAAAATAGGCCAAATTAGTGCCTACTCTTCCTTTTCAAATTCTAAAAGGTTCTTTCAGTTTTTGGATCATATATTAATTCAAAATAATGAGAGGATCAAGTTATGTACCAAAAGACTTAGTAAGAAATCAAAAACCAAAAGAACTAAAATGGAAAGATAGCAAAATAATTCAAAAAATACTCAAAAATTAAAAGAAAAATCTTAGTAAATGATGGAATTAGGCAAAAATAGGTTGGGTTTTTTGCATAGAACAAATTTTGATTAAAAGGCCAAAAGCTAGTAGCGTGCCAAAACTAGGGAAACTATGCAAAAACAAGGGTTTAAGAACAAAATTAAAGCCTAATACTAATACTAATATCCTAATAGTATATACAACTGAAAACACAAAGAAGTCAATCAACTAGTTCCCAACAATGATGCCAAAATTTGACGGTTGTCAAGATCGGTAAAGATAATGCTGACCTAAACTTATAGCTAGGGTGAGTCCATATTGAACCTTAGAGACTGATGATCAATTTTAGTGTCTTTGTAGTGTGAAATAAGGGGTTGGGTATTAACTAATTAGAATAGGAATTAAAACAAATAGTTCAAGTTCAAGTTGTTAGCCTTACTATCATATCTTCTTCAATTTTGATATTGAGAAACAATTTTAATTGATGTCACGATCTAACTATATGTTTTTAAGTGTTTGTTCATTTTGCATATGCAAGTTGATCAAGTGACAATCAAGATATCAGGATATCCAACATTAGATTTAGTGTTTATTGATTTTTTCTAGGATCTTTGGTAAGTGAATTCTAATCAATTTGATTCAAGTAAGTTTCTTAAAACACTAAAATTGAGGTAGAAATAAACCACTTGATGTGAGCTAAAATCAAATATTTTTCAAACAATGTTTTTAAATGATCTTTCACAAGTGTAAGTTTTATAATAAAAAAAACTATTTTTCACTGTGTGAATTGATTCACAAATCGATTCCTTGAAGAACTTGTGAAAATCTACCTGAATAGATTCAGTAATCGATTCATGAACAATAGTTTTAAAAAATATTTTTATCAAAGGTTAGAAATTTTTCCTAAATCAATTTCCTAATTGATTTGAGACTTGTTTGTACAATACTATGATTCAATTCCTAAATTGATTCAATCATGAACATTCATTATGATATTCATAGATGAATCAGTTCATTAGTTGGTAACCATTACGAATTCACAAATCAATTCAAGGAAAAAAATTAGTTATTTTTGGAAAGTCAGTTACAGCAACTATAAATACCCCTAACCTCATTTCAAACATAATCGTTTTTATATTTTTGCATTTTTCAAGTGCAAAAAATGCTAAGATATTAAAGCTTTATTAGATTCATCACTACATCACTATATCTAATCAATTCAAAGGATCTTTAATCAGAATTGAAGAGAATTCACATTAGATATTTGAGATATCCATATCAAATTTGGTATTGTATTTCTTTACCTATTTCTTGGTTTAATTTCACAATTTCTAAGTTGTTAGAAATTGGAGATACAAAGGAAGAGGTTGATCTTTCCTTTGCATCTTCTTTGGTTATAAGGTTGATTATAGCTAGTTAAAGGTGTATTGAATTTTGAGAATATCTCTAGGTTAGGAGATTGATCATAGTTTATAGGAGATAGAAGAATTGTTATATTTATAGGTTGGCAAGAGGCCAGTCAAAGTCTTATGTTGTAAACTAGTGTGCAGGAGCCCAATTAATTCCTATGGTTGTTAATAAAAGTGGTCATTTGGTTGAAGATTAATCCAGTGGATGTAGACTTAAACTGTTATTTCAATTTAATTTGAACCACATTAAAAATTGGTGTTTTTGCATTCTGCTATTTTGCTACATTTCTAAATTTTACTATTCTAAATTTACTACATTACTATTTTTCTGTTTTAATTGCTAATCTGATCTAACTGATTAATCTTTCTTTGGAACTTAACATTTCATCTAATCAATTACTTCAATATTATTTTAAGCATCAATAGAATCTTTTTAAAAAACCTTGTGAAACAAGAATCCAATCTCAAAGCAAAAAGAGTATATATATTTTACGTTTGTAAAAAAGGGCAAGATCGGGACCCTCACAAGCAAATAGAATCAATAATGGAAGGGAAATTAAATGAGAAAGCTTCGGCCTATGGGACTCTTGCAACCAAATCTATGACTAATCCTGTTAGTCTGGATGGGTGCCCTAGGCCATTTTGATTGAGCCCTATTGCATCCTGGACTATACATTCTGTGAATTAGATATAAAGGTTGTACATTCATCTTATATTGCATTTATTGTGTATTGCATATGTAAGATGAAGTCCATGGTGGGAAGTTATCTCATTCAGTCAATTCCATAAGGGGTTATGGGATGGTGAGTGTGACT
>JANHAO010006926.1:0-20730 GCA_026873985.1 Saraca asoca
GCAAAGACATTTGCGAGGGAGCCTTCCATTGCAAAAACAATGTTTAGCGACGGAGAATATCCTTTTAGCGAGGGAATTGTCCCTCACTAATCCAGAAAATTCTTGTAGTGACATCATTAGATTCAGGATCTAGGATGGCGTCATCATTTTCTTCATTTTCATGTATTTTGGAAAACCTAAATTCTTAGATTGATTGTCCATTGTTACATGCCATACTTAGGATTAGAAAAGTCTCTTTCAATACTTAAAATCTCTTTCAATTGGTATTAGAGCCTATCTAATACTGACTATGGCTATAATTTGTGATTCTTGGAATTGGGTGTGTTTATACATATCAAGTATAATTTTAAATTTTATCAAAACTCAATTTTCTCATTGATTCAAAATTTAAAAGTATTAACTGATCAATTTCGAAATTAGGTTAGAGTTTTTATAGATTGTGATGTTCTGAGTCTATAGACATATAGATTGTGTTTTTCCACTAAGCATTGAGAGAGAAATTGTAAGAAAACTGTACAATTTTCCCTCCAAAGCCCAGAATTGTTTTTGCTCACAATTGCTAAAATTTCTTTAGGGATTTTATAGAGCTTGTGATTTTGAATCTAATAGGACCAAAATCACATCTTTCCAATGAGAATTGAGAGAGAAATTGAGCAAATACCATAAGAACCATCATTTTAATTCAAAAGAAAACCCATTTGTTTTGGCCATAATTCTTGAATTTGTTTGAAGGCTATTGTAGATCTTTGCCTTCTGGTTTCAATGACACCAAAATCATGTTGTTTAGTTGAGAAATGAAGAAGAATTGGCTGAAAACCTGACTGTGCAAAGTCGGGTCCTGCAATGGGTCTTTCGACCCAATTGGAGGTTGAATGAGGTGAACAACCTCCAGCCGCCAAGCCCATTCCCAGGGCCAAGTGCATGGGGCGCATGTAGCCTCCTATCCTTTTGAGGTGCCATTTTTCCTATGCACTCCACTTGCTGTTCTCTATGTTTTGAAATTTTTTAATTCCTAGATATATTTAGTTCTAATTTTACAGCATTTAAAATTACTAAAATTATATTGTATTCATTTATTTTGAGCCTGAAATTTTTTATGTGTCTTCCTAATAATTATTGGCTCATTATATATTGTGCACTCTCGGATTTAACATAATTTGATTAATTAAATAATTTTAAAATTATTATGTGGATATAATATTATATAAGGATGAAAATTGTTAGTAATTATGTAAGAAAATTTCAAGAGTTGTTTTAGGCTATTGAAATCGATTTTGAGACACTTAATATAATTGCGATCTCGCCTTCACGGGGCCAATTGTATTGAAATATTATATTGTTAATATGTTGTTGCATTAGGGATTATGTTAATAATGCACTTACCCTATCAATTTTCCCTTATTGATATAGTTCCTAGTGACTTGTTACATGCATTGAAATTATGTCTTTAGAGTTCTCAGTATCTTATCAGTATTAGCATTAGGGACATGATTTTAACGTTACGGATAATTGCTCATTTATATATATGCTCGACATAAAATCTCCCTTAATTTATTCATTTCTAGCTTTGCCTATACAAATGAATACCCTGACAAAGCTGAATGGGACCAATTATGATGACTGAGTTAAGTCTCTGACGTTGTTTTTGGCTGTCTCAAATATGGATGTTGCTCTCACTAAGGATGAACTTCCAAAACCCATAGAAAATTCTTCCGCTACTGATACGACAAAACATGAGAAGTGGGCTTATTCTAACAAAATCTACGTAATGACCATGAAGTATAGCATAAACAAAACTATCAAGGAGAGCATCCGTGAGATAGATAATGCTAAGGAATTTCTTAAGGCTGTAGGTGAGAAATTCAAGAAGTTTGATAAGTCTGAAAAGGCCTCATATCTTTCTCTGTTGACAAAGACTAAGTCTAATGGTGTTAGTGGTGTTCGTGAACATATGATGAAGCTTATCAACTAGTACAACAAGTTGAAGTCCATGAAGGTAGAATTGGGAGAGGATTTCCTAATCTAACAAGTATTTGAATCTCTACCAGTTGAATTTGATGTTTTAAGGACCTTTTACAATGCTTAGAAAGAAGAGTGGACTATTGATGAGCTAATATCGATTCTTACTTGTTGACGGTGGAATTTGGTTTTGCCAAATCCCAATCAACGAGTGTGGGGTTCTTGAACCTGAAATTGCTTTTTGGTTTATGAAATATGAGGTGGGGAAGAAGATGAAGATGGAGGAAAGGAAGAGAGATAATAGGATGTAATATTTTTAACGTGGTTCGGCTAAATCTGGACGGCACTGGACCCTACGTCCATGACGGAGCTTTTATTAATTTAAAGATTTGTAGAGCTTTGGTTATGGTTATTCTTCAGCCTCTCCTCTCCCTCCTCTATTCTAACAAAGAATTCCTATTTATAGAGGAAGAAGGGTTACATACAATGACTACAAGTTATAGTTCTGTTGCATCAAAAAATAAATATAAAAGACAAAAGAACTCCTGTAATCTAGTTGTTGCATGCTGTTTTCTGCGGGGTGGGCCCCTCTAGTCCTCTAGAATACAGGCTCAATGTAGGCCTATCTGGGACTCTTTCTCACAGGGCTCTTGACCTCGGGAAATGCTTGGTCTTCACGAACCAAGATCTCTGGTAGGGGATTGCTGCTATTCTTCGAGCAATGAAGATGGGCTTGAGGTTAGAGAGGCAAGCTCATTCTTCATGCGAGCCGGGACTTAGCGAGCTAGGACTTGGCGATCTGGGATAGTTCATTGATCACATGAGCTGGGACCTCGTGCACTCATCCCCAGCAAGCTGAACGTCCTTCAGACTTAAGTTCTACTGTGCCTTCAGACTGCTCAAGCAAAACCAATTTTCACCCATATCATAAGCCCCCCAACTCTCAGTTCACTTTGTAGACTGGGAGTTATAATTTTTCTGAGGCCTTATCTGTACTTTCAATCAAAGTTTTTGCTTAGCTGTATTGTCATTTTGATTTTCATTTTTGTTCATTTTGCTTCAAACCATACTTTGTACTGTTCGCAATCTCTGGCCATTGGCGTGGCAGCCTTATTTTTCTTGGATCGTTTGATCCAGGATAGCCAATTATCCGTTGGGTCATTTGTTGAACCCAAACTTGCTTTATAAAGCACGAGAAGCTTTTCTTGCTTCTTTATGGAATGACCTAATGGATGCTATAGTAAAGCCCCCCATATTTCTGGTAGTTTAGCTTCAGCTGAAGCTCTTTGAGGCGTGAATAGTTTGTTACAGAAGATTTGGAGGCACGAATGGCCTGTTACATGCAACTTCTTTGCAGAATCCATCTTGTTGGCTCTTAGGAAGTCTTATACAGATCTTGGATTATTTCCTCTTAGCTTTGTTGTATGCTGCAGCCTTGCCGACCAACCTCCTGATGCCCTTTTGAATTACTCTGGGTCTGGTCTAGGAGGACTGGAGGAATATAAGCGGGAGCAATAAGGGTTGTTATCCATCCTGTTAGTGGGAGTTCATCTCCCAGTAGCTGGCTTTCTGCCTTCAATAATAGCTTTAGGCTTTATGCTTTTATTTTTGTATTTATCTTTTTTCGATGTAAATTTACCTCGTTAGATGAGGCCTTTGGAATGAAAGAGCTTTTCTTCTCTTGTTTTGCATTCTTTGAATGTATTTCTTCTGTAAAAGATAGCTGAATGAGATGCTTAGGTGACCAATCGGCCATTTCAATTTATCAAACTTGGCATCTAAGTGCCTTTAAGATCGTCATATGATAGATAGGTCATATGTGAGCTGTGCCTGAGAGAGAGAGAGATTGCATACAAGCTGTGATAATGAGAGCTGCGACCTGTGGCAGTTTTGTTGCCCAAATCTTATTCTGATCTCTTTTGCGCCTCATTGAGCTTATAGCTTTTTGTCAATCTTTCTGTAATGCGAGCTTTTGGCTCTTTGTTACACTTGAGCATTTAGTGTTGAATTTTGAGTATGTCATTGAGGTAGGCTTTATGCCGTCTCACCCTCAAATGTGTTTCTCATTTTTTGGGGTAGGCTTTACGCTGTCTCACCCCCGGGAGTATTTTTTGTTATGTTGCTATTTCTCGGGGTAGGCTTTGCACCGTCTCTCCCCCATATGTGTTTTTTATTTCTTGGGGTAGACTCTATGCCATTGTTTTTCATTTCTCGGGGTAGGCTTTGCGTCGTCTCACCCCCAAATATGTTTTCCATTTTTCAGGGTAGGCTCTGCACCACCTCACCCTCGGATGCATTTTCATTTTGCAAGGTGGTGAAGAGATAGCTTGTCGCTGCACCAGTGATACTCATGTTTCAACCAATTGGCTGGGAATGAAGTTAGATAAACATAAAGCGTTTTGCTAATGATAATCAAAAAATTCAGGCATTATTATTGAAATCAAAATTTTCACACAGGATCAGAATATGGTCTTGATGGTGGGTTCTTATTCTCGATCAGCAATCGCTAAGTCTATTAAGCTCGCTATTCTGATGATCTCACCACATAATCCTATAATCAGCCTCTTTTGATGAGGTCTTCTATGGCATCTCTTAGTGCTCAACATTCCGAGGTGGTGTGCCTGACCTCATTGTGGTAAGCACAGAATCTACTCTAGTCTCTGAATTTGCTGGGGGACTCTCATGGGTTTTAGCCTCCCAAAATCTTCTTTGTGCCTTTTCACGGTAAAAATCCTATCCTGCGTGTCTGACAGGATATTATAGCTTTTGAAGTGACCTCTAGGTTAGGATCGTTGAGGCTTTGCCTTCTTCGTGAGCTGAGAATTGGGGTCGTGACTCTCATTACCCTTCTTTTTGCTCGTGGTGGGACCACTAGCATCTGCCCTGTACTTAGGCTCCTCTGTTCCAAAGGTTTCCTCCCATCTAATTTGCTTGGTAGCTCACTCATAGAATTCAACGAGGTCTTGAGCTGGGGACTTGTAAAGGCTTTTGTACAGCTTCCTGTCCTTGCGGAGTCCCGTTGAGATTATTGTTAAGATACTTTCCTCTAAGGAATTTTCTATGGAGTTAGCTTCATGCCTAAACTTGGCTATATAGTTTTTCAGCGACTCACCCTTGTGTTGAAAGATCATTGTAAGGTGATAAAGAGGCACGAGTTGTCTCTTCAGTGCCCGATACTGGTCAGTGAATTTCTTCTGACATTCTTTCCAGCTAGCAACACTTCAAGTTGGAAGGCTTATGAACCATGCTTGGGGTATACTTCCTAATGTGGCTGGGAAAACATGGCATTTGACCAGAGGGTCGGTAGTTTAAAGATCCATCTGAATGTTGAACGCGTCCAGGTGGTCGTATGGATCACTGTTCCTATCATACAATGGGATTACAGGTACTTTAAGCTTTTGTGGAAGGGGTTACACCTCGATCTCCACAGAGAATGGTAAGCTCTCCCCCTGACGAGGTTAATTGTCTTGGGATTAGAGGCGATCCTCTAGCTCTTTAAGCCTATAGAGGATTTGTCTCATTATTAGATCCTGAGCTTTAGACTGGAGGCCAGAGCTCTCAGCTCGTTGTGAGCCCCCAAATCACTAGTCGTTGTGATTATCACGAGCTTCTTTCTAAGCTTCCTCATGCAGTTGCTGGAGCTGTGCTATGATTTCTTCTCACCTTTGTGCATCTTGGGCCTGTGCTTATGCTAGCGTTTTAACAATTTCAACCAACTCTCTTACCATGCTTTCAAGTACTGGCTAGGGTTGGCTGGGCATTTGTGCCTCTCTAGTTCTAGGGGCAACAGTAGGATGATGATGAGCTTCAGCAATAGAAATATCTGCTGGTTGAACGATTGGTATAGTTGAACTCCAGGTGACTCTTCCTCTCGCCATTGCTACTGCAAAGATGAGTAGTCCAAGAAATAGATACAGAAAATAGATGGGCCTTTCTCTAGCACCAAAATATTGACGATGGAATTTGGTTCCACTAAATCCCAGTCAATGAGTGTATGGTTTTTAAACCCTAAACTACATTCTGGTTTATGAAATATGAAGTGGAGAAGAAGATGAAGATGGTGGAGAGGAAGAGAAATAATAAGATGCAATATTTTTAATGTGATTTAGCTAAATTCATATAGCACTAAACCTTACATCCACAGTAAAACTTTTATTGATTTAAAGATTTATAGAACTTTGGTTATGGCTGTTCTTCAGCCTCTCCTCTCCCTCCTCTATTCTAACAGAGAATTCCTATTTATAGAGGAAGAAGGGTTATATATAATGATTACAAGTTACAGTTCTGTTACATTAAGAAATAAATGTAAAAGATAGAAGAACTCCTGTAATCCAATTATTGTAGGCCACTTTCTGTGGGGTGGGCCCTCTAGTAGGCTAGAATGCAGGCTCAACACGGGCCTGTCTAGGACTCTTTCTTATGAGGCTCTCGACCTTGGGAAATGCTTGGTCTTTACGAACCAAGATCTGTAGTGGGGGAGTGCTACTATTCTTCAAGCAGCGAAGATGGCTTAAGGTTGGAGAGGTAAGCTCATTCTTTATGCAAGTTAGGACTTGGCGAGCTAGGACTCAGCTATCTGGGATAGTTCATCGATCATGCCAGCCGGGACCTCGTGCACTCATCCCCAGTGAGCTGAACATCCTTCGAACTTAAGTTCTACTGTGCCTTCATCTTACTGAGGCAAGACTAATTTTCACCTATATCATTACTCAAGAAGAGCAGAAAATGAAGAAGGGAAAGACCCACAGCATTCACTTTACCTCTCATAAAACTGATGATAAGAAGAAGTCATTTAAAGGCAAGAACAATAAGCCACAGTTTAAGAAGAAGTGGAATGAAAAGCCTAAACATCTTTCCTCTAGGCAATACTCTGGTGAATCTTCTGATGCAAAGCTAAAATATTCTTTTAATGGAAGATGCAAGTTTTGTAAGGCTCCTGGGCATAAACAAGCTGACTATATGAAATTTAAGAGTTGGCTTGAGAAAAAGAAAGGTAAACCAGTGGCTCTAGTATGTTTTGAATCAAATCTTATTGATGTTCCTTCAAATACATGGGGTTAGATACTGGTATAACTATTCATGTTACAAACTCCCTGTAGGAATTCAAAAATCGACTAAGGCCAAGTGACAAGGAGTTGACAATCATAGTAGGGAACGTTAGCATCAAGGTTGAATACATAGGAGTAATATCTCTGAAATTATGTACTGGACATGAATTAATTTTCAAAGATACTGTTTATGTACCTTCCATGAGAAGGAATTTGGTTTCTATTTCTGTTTTAGACGGTTGTGGTTACTCCTTTCATTTCTATAATAAAAGAATATCTTTATATTATGATTTGATTTTTGTTGGTTCTGGTATTTTATCTAACGGCTTGCATATGTTAAATATTGATCTATGTTTTTTTGACCGACAATACTCAAATGTTAATAATGTTGTTGGAAGTAAATGTGGTAAAGCTACTAAAAACTCTTCCATGTTGTGGCACAAATGTCTAAGACACATCTCCAAGGAGAGAATGGAGAGATTGATTAAGGAGAATATTCTGCATAATCTAGATTTCTCTGACTTTGACAAATGTGTCGACTGTGTGAGAGGGAAATTAATAGCTAGAGCTAGGAAGAGTGGGGTTACCAGGAGTGAAAAAATACTATTGTTGATTTATACCAATGTTTGTGAACCCTTTACTCCAGTTGCTTTAGGAGGGTTTCGATATTTCATCATCTTTATTGATGATTTCTCTAGATATGGTTAGATTGATTTGTTGTGTGAAAAATCTGAATCTTTGGATGCTTTTAAAACATTAAAGACTATTGTTGAACTAAAATTTGGCAAACAGATTAAATGTGTAAGGTCTAATAGAGGTGGTGAATTTTATAGCAGGTTTGATCAATCAAGTAGAAATCCTGGACCTTTTGCCAGGTTCTTGTAGGAATGTGATATTAAAGCATAGTACACCATGCCTAGCACTCCTCAACAGAATGGAGTTACAGAAAGGAGGAACCATACTCTTTTGGGCATGGTAAGATGTATGCTTAGTCATTGTACCCTTCCAGAATTCTTGTGGGGAGATGCATTAAAGACTGCTACTTATATTTTGAATCATGTTCCAAGTAAGTTTTTACCAAGAACTCCTTATGATCTTTTGACTAGTAAGAAGCCCAGTTTGAAGCATTTTCGCATTTAGGGTTGTAAGGCAAAGGTGAGAACGTATAATCCACAGTTGAAGAAACTTGATCCAAGATATATTAGTGGATTCTTTATTGGCTACTGCACTAATTCAAGGGGTTCAAGATTCTATTGCCCTTCTCATACTACCAGAGTTATTAAGTCTAATTAACCTGTCTATTTTGAAGGAGTCTTAGAGCAAGGTGTAACTTAGGGACCACACATTATTGAATTCAAGGAGGAGCATGTTATTGTTCCAACACCTATTATCCCTATTTTAGAAAGAGTGGCTTTTTCATTAATTTGTAATGATATTGTTGATCCTATTGATGATTCTAATATCCCTTAATAAGTTAAGAATAATGTGCCAGACCCAGATATTGTTGTGGCTCCACCTAGAAGATCTGAGAAAGTTCCCAAACCTACAGAGTCTTCTAAATTCAAAGATTATTTTGTATACTTGTAGGAGCATGAATTTAATTTAGTGGAGGACTCTGACCCTATTTCCTTCCATGAGGCTATGTCCAGTTTTGATAGCTCATAGTGGTTAGCAGCCATGGAGGATGAATTGGCTTCTATGAGGAAGAATAATGTTTAGGAATTGGTGGAGTTACCTACTAGCTACAAAATTGTAGGTTGTAAATGGGTTTTTAAGACCAAGCATGATGCAAAAGGGGAAATTGAGATATATAAAGCTAGACTTGTAGTTAAGGGATATAATCAGAGGAAAGGCATTGATTATAAGGAGACTTTCTCTCTGGTATCCACAAAAGACTCCTTTCGAGTTGTGATGGCATTGGTTGCTTATTTTGATTTAGAGCTCCATCAAATAGATGTTAAAACTGCCTTCCTGAATGGTGATTTATATAAGGATGTGTACATGGATCAGCCTGATGACTTTGTTGAAAATGGCAAGAAACATATGGTGTGCAAATTGAGAAGATTCATTTATTGACTGAAACACGCCTCCAAGCAATGGTATCTGAAATTTGACAATGTTATTTACTCTCTTGGTTTTAAAGAAAATGTAGTTGATCAATGCATTTACTTGAAGAGTAGTGAGAGTAAATTTATTGCCCTATCGAGACTGTTACAGAGAGATCTGATGTGGAACAGGAATAGTTTTTCTCCCCACATCATTGGATTCAGGATCTAGGATGGTGTCATCATCTTCTTCATTTTTAGGTATTTCAGAAAACTCAAATCCTTAGATTGATTGTCCATTATTACATGCCATACTTGGGATTAGAAAAGTCTCTTTCAATACTTAAAATCTCTTTCATCTCTCACAATGTAATATGTATGTATAGCTTTCTCTGATGTGGCAATCTCTTTGGCTGCAACATTCAACTCTACAAAATATGTCATGTGTGGACAGCCTGATAGTGTTGGAGCTTTAGGGGTTACCGAGTAAGAATATTTTTTTTTCTTTTTACTATGCCCTCTAAATTATTAATTTTATTAAAAGAAATATATACACACGTATAAACCCCATGTAACAAAGAATATATAAAGAATTAAATATTATATTGAAGTCCGATATTTGTAAACTAAAAATTGAATATGTCTCGTATATATCTTGGAAACCTTATAAAATTGGATAAATTTTTTGAAAATATTTGAAATAAATACAATAAACAAAGATTGAGTTAAATATGTAATTTTAAATATTTAACTAAGTTAATTACACAAAAATATTTTATAATGATGATAGAAATATAAATTTAAACTCATTCATCAATATTTTAAATGAAATATATTTCATAGGATGCTTTTTGTTTGGTTTTTTATTTGATTAAGTTTTGTTTCTAAGAGATTTTTAGTTAAACTCATCCTTCTCTTTCTTCTTCTTTTTTTTTTTAAATTAATTTTTGTAGTAATATTTATAATTTTAATTAGGAGCAAGAAGAAGATGAAGTTTAGACATTTTGATCCACAAATATTATATACTATGTGTCTTTTTAGAAAAGTTAACATTAGAATTGTTGAAGAAGATGGATTCTCCCTAAACTTGATCATACAAACATTCGATGAGGTAAGTTTTCTTTTACTTGATGTTTATATATTAAATTATTAAAATGCTATTCTGTGATTTAGTTTTCAAATGTTTTTACTTGCAAACTAACTTTGATGCATATGAATATAAAGAATTATATTAAATTATAATATATGTTTGACTCAGTGAAAAATAACCAATAGAGAAAAACAAAAAGGAAAGCCACTCATTATGGCTATCTATGTTTATAATTAATTAGCATGGCAAAGATTTTAAACACATTGTTAAATGTGATTATCTCATTTGGGATACTTGAACTCATTTTTCATTCTCCATTATATTGTATGACAGACGTTAAAAATTTCATCCATTTCAAATAAATGGGAACAGGAAGATTGGTTAATGATATTAGCATGCTCTTATCAACAGCATACATGACATCTCACAAAACTTAATAGATGGTTATACAACCACATGGGATTGATTGATTAATGTGATACGTTATAAAAGATTTCATTAATATTTTATAGCTTGAGATTCTTGTAATTCAGAAAATGCTTGAAGTTATTATTTGATGTCATGGCTTTGATAGTTTATCAATAGATATACAAATATGTAGAGTGATATAAGATGAAAGATATGTTTATTTATATCCATGTGTTAGTTTATATCCAAAATATATCTAGGTTCATATCCAAGAGATGTGTTAGCTAATATACAAGAAACATGATAGTTCATGTATAATAGACATGACGGTTCATGTGTAAGAAATATGATAGTTCATGTTTAATAAACATGATGGTTTATATGCAAGTGACATGATTTTTCATGTACAAGAGACATGATAGTTCATTTTTAATAGACATAATAATTCATGTATAAGAGACATGATAGTCCATAATCAAGAAACATAATGGTTCATGTTTAATAAGAATGATGATTTATGTATAAAAGATATAATGATTCATGATCAAGATACAAGATAGTTCATGTTTAATAGATATAATGGTTCATGATCAAGAGATACAATTATTAGTCATGATGGCTTGTGCATAATAAACATGATGGTTTGTGTGCAGGAGACATGATGATTCATTATTAAAAAGAGGATGATTCATGTGCAAAGGATATGACTATTCATATTTGAGAGACATGTCATTTTATGTTTGAAAGACATGCAGTCTTAGGAATTTAGTGAATTCTTGGATTCAATGAAAATGTTGCATTAATTTTCCATTTTGAAATATAGAGTTTGCTTAATTTCAAAAATATTATAATCCTTTTGGTTTTGACAAAATGCAAGTAAGGATTGTTTGAGTTTTTACATTACTTTTCAAGTTTTAGTCAAAGACAGCTTAGAAAGATAGATGAGCATAAAAGGTAATAAACATTTCTATCAACAATAGGTTGCAAGTTACTACATACTTTCATTTAACTCCTGAATTGTTAAAGTATCGAATTATGAATTAAAGTATTCATAAAGAAGTTTTGTATCTAATTTAGTGACAATGAATTAGATAAATTACATGGTATTACATGAAATGTGATGCATTACATGAAATCTAGAACAAAAGACTATTTAAAAAAATAGTTATTAGATATGAGAAAATAACATGGATATAATTTGTTATTCTTGATATATAAAAGGAAAGTTTGTGAACATGATATATATTTTATATTATTCTTTCCAGGCACTAAAGAATGGCACCAAATAAGTCTGATTTTATAATTATGTCTCAAGTTTTAAGCATAAGAATTATATTTGTTCTATATGTGAATGAGCATCTTGGAATTAATTATGTTTGTATTTAAATTATATACATATTATTTATATTTTGTCATGGATGGAGTAAGAATTAAAGGCTACTTGTTAATGGATTCATGGATGGGTTTATCCCACATCTATCTAGGGGTCAAAATAGATGGATTCATGGATGGATTTATCTAGATCCATCTAAAATATTTAACAAATCAAATGGATGTATAGAGTACTTATTCGTTAATAAAAGGGTCATTAATGATTCATCAACGATTATCTATTATCAATCCATCTTGATATTTTTTATTCAATAGTTAAAATAAATATTTAACAAAATGATAATTAAAGATTCACTAAGGATTTGTATTACAATATAATTATTTTATCATTTGAGTATAAACAATATAATTTTAAATAGTAAATTTTTTATGAAATTTGTTGCATTATTATTTAGATAATATTTTTAAATTTGATAGAACTATAAACAAGAGTGAAAGTAGGCTAGGTCAAGTTAAACCTTGCCCAATATAGATTTGGCCTATATAAAAAAGTTAGGCCTAAGCTTGTTCTTTTTTATATAGAAATATTAAAACATTATTTTAGTTTTTCACAGATATTAATTTTTTTTAATTTGATCTTTATTTAATTTTCATTCTCGATTTGGTTATTCACAAATTTAATTTGTTTCAATTTGGCCCCTTTATCAATTTGTCTTTCATTTTGCTAATAAAATTGATGATATGGAAGCTTAAAATCTAATATGATGCCCTCTAATGTTTAGATAACACTCTCCATACTATAAACTTACTTTATAATTTTAATTCAATATAGGGACATAAGATATTCACTTTAATTTTTTCTTTTTTTATCATTTAATACATGTTTTAATCCATATAAACATTTAATCTTCTTATACAAGTTATATTTAGTGTCTACACAAATATTGGGTGGCATTGCGTAAAATTTTGAACTTTTTAATCATCATTTTACTTAATATAGAATGTGAAGTGGATAGACAGAAGAATTTGATTAAATAAAATTGAATCTATTAGGAATTAAATCAATAATTAAAATTAAATGAGGGCTAAATTGAAAAAACTTATATCTATAAAGGATTAAAATGATTTGTGGCCAAACCTATTTTGTAAAACAAGTTAAAAATTAGACTTGATCCTATTCTATTTTACAAATATGCTAGGCTAGGCCACTAGGGGCCTACATAACAGGTAACTTTTGTAGTATGGTATCAATTTGATAGAATGATGGATGAAGTTGAGATACCAAGAGGTCGTTTGATTGATGCAGAAAGTAAGTTCCTATGCGAAGTTGAAATTCTCAAGAAATAAATTCTCTTATAAACTTCCCAAGAAATGCTCAAAATTGCTTGGTTAACAAAGTTCTTGTAGAAAATTCTTCTTACATAAACCAGAGTAGGTAAATAATTTTCCTTATTTCGTGAGAAGTAAAACTTCTTGAGAAGTTCTACTTCCTCCATTTGGCCAATTAATGTTCAATCAAACAACACATCCATATGTTACTTCCCAGGAAGTTATATTTCTCACGTAACTTTTTGTTAACCAAATAACCTCAAAGAGTAAGTGTAAAATATGTGAAACTAAGTAAATTAATAGAACAAGTTTTAGGATATCAAATATGAAATGTCATTTGAAAAGTCGTCTCTCACAATAAAATAAAAAAACTATTTGTGCCACTAAATGATAAAAATAAATTAAAATTTTAAGATAAGAGTTAAAATATGATTTTAAATTTTTTAATAAAAATAATTGTTTTTTGCTTATTGCAAAATAGCCAAAGTAGTAGAGAAGTTGTAGTAATAAAAAATAATAGTGATAAAAATGATAAAATATAAAAATAATGCTAGTTATATAAATAAATTGATAGATTTAATCTCATACTTTGTGTATAGATTATAGGTAAATCCATGACCAATATGAAAATTTAATTGAATTATAAATGGTTAAATGGATCAACAATGATCCATCCGTTAATCATTCAATCTATATCTATCCAACCCATTTGTTTGTCATCCTTGATTCTATCATGCATGTATCCTTAGTAGAGCAGTAACATAATATTACTTTTAGGACTTTTCTTCTTAATTTTTCTGTGTTCAATCTAGATTCGAACTCAAAATGTTCCGCAAGTGATAAGTGATTTGCTAGTCCTAATTTAACAAATAATAAATAAAATGTCTCTTTCTTATTAAAAGATTGTCCACTTTTATTTTCATCTACATACTAATTTGTATAAATTAATTAAGAAATTATCGGAGAGAAATTCATGTATTTCTATTTGTAACACATGATTATTGCCGTGGATAAAAGGAAACGATTTATTAATTTTATTTTACATATATTAGTCCTAGATACACATTGAAATTTTCAATTTTAATCTTTTAAGATATAGAGTCATCAAATAATTTTTTCTTATTAATTGGTGCGAGTAAAATCATAGTTTATAGGCATGATATTTGTTAATTAGATAGTGATTAAGAAATATTTAATTGTATTAAAAATATAAATTTTTTAAAAATTTACATATTTTCATTTAATTTATTTTCAAAATTTTGTAAAAATTTTAGAATGGATTGAAGGAAAATATATAATTTGTTTTTTTAAATTTTATGTTTCGGATGCACTTAAATACTCCTAATAAGAGCACCGGTTAACCGCAACCAAAGGTTGTTTGCATGGCATTGAATGCAAGGTAAGTTTGGCTTGCACAATGTTTAATGCAAACTTGCATAAGCTGGGAGAATCATTAAATGACACATGATTTTCTGTGCACATTTGTGTCACTACCACTCAAACTATTTATCAGTCTCCATAGTGAAGTGTTTCATGTGGCATGGATAATTAAATGTAAGTTCTAACTTTATTTTATAATCTTAAATATGAAAGACTACACATTAAAGACTCACCCTTTTATCCATAATAATTAAATATGCAACAAATTGTTGACAAGTTAATTTGGGAATTATAAGAAGAATTTATTAATCGTAATCAAACAATAAAATGAATACTTATCATCAATTTATATTACAACAACTACATGCAACTCATCCAAAGCTCTCATCTGTCCTCCAAATAACCACATTCCTTTATTTTTGCAAATGGTGGTCAAAGAATTTGAATCTTGATAGATAAAATTGGACAGATTAGAAAAATAGAGTTTGAGAAATGCCCACAACTTATCAATCTAATCTTCTGCAGTAGCTCTTTTCTGCCTATGAATTGATGTATGCCTGAATCTCTTCTAGTGTTTTCCATTTGGTTTCTGGGACTAACTTTGCTACAAATAGAATAGTTACGAGGCAAGATCCAGCATACAAGAACAAAGTACCTGAAAACAAAAATTTGAACTTTAATGTTACTTACTAATTAATTAGAGAATGAAAATGCTAATTAGCTAAGCTTTGTTATGTGCTCACCAGGAGAACTCCAACTGATGAGAAAATTGTAAGTATAGGAAACTATCCAAGCTCCTAACCAACAGATCAAAACTACCAGGCTACCAACAGTTCCCTTCACATTTATGGGAAAGATCTGTAAAAACAAATAAATAAATGAATGAATATTAGAATATTCTATGATTAATATTACTTTCATTTTATATGTGTGAAGAAATTCTTTTATAAACTTATCAGGCACGTCATTTGTAGAGTAAATCATAAAAGAATATATTTTAAAATTTCATAAAATAAGCGGACGTATTAATATTTTTCTCTCACTTATGACTTTGATTACGATGACATATTTGGGTCTTAGTGAATTTATGCATATAAGTTTGTGGAGAATTTCTCCTCTTTCAGGAGTTTTAAGTATAAAGAAATAAATGGAGCAAAATGTTACATATGCTTGTTTTTTACATGCAACTCTCACTGGGCTTTTTTTTTTAATAGTTGGAATAAGACTCACAAAATAATCTGATGATAGTAACTTTGTGAAGACTATGTGTATAAAATCATCATTTAGGCAGGATCACTTAATAAAGAAATTTTCGTCAATGTCTCATTATTAAAATAGTATTGTTTTTTGTCCCCCTTACTTTTTTTGACAGGTGTTAAGTTGAGGAAATTTTTTTTTCACCCTTTTACCTTTCATCATCCCTTAATATAAAAAACTTTATTCAAAATTTATTTAATGAATTATATTTCCTTAACTTATGTGAATTAATGCCTTATTTGAAATTATCTATTTTGTTATTGTTATGGGTGAATTTTGGTACCGAGAAATGGGCTGGCAAAAGTCCAATAAGCAAGTCTAATAAGTAAAGGCCCAGGTCATTACATCCTGAGGTCGCTGAGTCAAGGCAGTCAGGTCGATGTGGTATGAGCTCAGATAGCTAAGCCGCGAGGCGAAGAGCTTGGGTCACTAAGCCAAGAGGTCAAACCACCAGGACGTAAAACACGAGCCCCAGGATAGAATAAGGCCCAAACACACCAGAGTCCAACTCACGTAGCCAACAATTCACCTAGAGTGAGCTTGCATCGCCAAGCGCATGCACGACCTCCCCTGACCTAGAACAATAGTGACCCCGAATAAAGCTCAGTGCACACAGCACCCCACCCAGCTAATAGCTTGCCATAGACAGCACCTTTGGATATTTCTAAACTCTAGTATGCAAAATGCAGCCCATGGTGTTCCACACATAGAAAGCAACCTATAGAAGATATTTTGCAGTAGTCTAGGTAGTCTTATACATTTAATGTCTGATGTAACAGATGCATAGCTTATTATATTCCATATATATCCTTCTCCCCTTCTATAAATAGGAAAGGAAGCCATTGTACAGGGGGAGGCCGGAAGCCATACTGAAACTCTGTAAAATTTTCTCCAAGATTACTAAAACTCCGCCGTGGATGTAGGAACCGGTACTGCCTGATTTTCGTTGAACCGCGTTAAAATTCTCGGTGCCCTCACTGCTCTTCCTTCCCTATTCATTTCTTATCTAATTCGCATAACCAAAAAATGGCTTGGGTCTCGAAAGAACAACCGATTGGCTGAATTTTGGCATAATCAAAATCTACTATTAACATCTTTATCGCTGTCTGTGGTGACTCATCTATTTTCTAGCTTATTTTTTGTGTTCTACATTGTTTCTCCATCTAGTTACAATGGCTGGAGGAAGAACTATAAGAAGCTTTAGCACTCCAGCTTTTCAACCGGCAGACCCCTCGGCTATAGGAAACACCTCCCATCTACCTTCGGAGACTCACCACTAGCTTGCTACCGTTCCTGGAATTAATGGAGCATAAGCAACTCACCAACTCCAACAAACGTTCATGCATATGATGAAAGAGTTGGTTAAGACAACGAAAGCATTAGTCCAAATGCAAACCCAAGAAATCACCATACAGCTCCAGCAGCTGTGTGAAGAGGTCTGAGATGAAAGATCATCTAGATAAACACATCGACACTCTGATCTGGCTCCCTCCTCCAATCAGTGAGGGAAATCAGGAGCCCACCAATCATGTGAGAATCGCGACAATCAGCGACACAGAAGCTCGCACCGAGCTGAGAGCTCACACAAGACTGACTAAAGACACACTTCAGGTTGCTGCTCTCGTGAGCAGGGAAAAATGAACCAGGATCTCCCATCCAACAGTTTGAAGTGCATGGCCCCATAATGTAGGAACTCCTTCAAAGGATAAAGCAGCTTGAGGAACACCCTCGTAGTCAGAATGGTCAAGTTCACTGCGAGGAGAGTTTGACTTTCTCAAAAGAGATCGAAGCACTGCCCCTCCCTTACAAGCTCAAAGTCCCCACAATTCCACTGTATGATAGGGAAAGTGATCCATATGACCACCTAAATACATTTAACGTCCAAATGGAGCTCCAAACATTTGATCCCCTGATCAAGTGCCCTGTCTTCCCAGCCACACTGGTGGGCTTGCCACGAGCATGGTTCAGAAACCTCCCAGCTCACAGCATTGACAGTTAGGAAGAGTGTCAGAAGAAATTTCTTAATTAGTATCGAGCATTAAAGAGGCAGCTTGTGCCTCCTTGCCACCTCACCATGATCTTCTAGCACCGACATAAGTCACCAAAGGATTACATAACTAGATTCAGGAGCAAAGCCAGTTCTATAGAAAATCCTTCGAAAAAGAATATCCTGACAACAATCTTAGCAGGGCTTTGCAAAGATGGAAAACTGTATAAAAGCCTATACGAGTCCCTGGTAAGAGATTTTGCTAAATTCTATGAGCATGCTACCAAATAAATCAAGTAGGAAGAAACTTTTGGCACAGGAAAGTCTGAGCAGAAGGACGAGGCAAACGGCTTTGCTCAAAGCAAGAGGAGCAATGAGAATAGGAGTGACCACTCTAGCAACTAGCTCACCAAGAGAGCCAAGCATAAGCGACCTTGGCATCCAAGTTGCCATGAATGTTATTGCATCCCATCTGACATTCAAGATAGGATTTACTTAACAAAAGGAGACAGGGAAGATTTTGGGAGACCCTGATCCTTAAAAGGCTATGCTAAGAATAAGGACCCGAACAGGTTTTATACTTATCACAATGAGACTGATCATACCACCCTGGAATGTTGGGCACTCAGAGATTCCATAGAGGACCTCATCAAAAAAGGTCATCTGCGAGATTACATGGTGTGCCCTACAGGACAACAACAGTCCCAACACCCCCATTGAGATCCCGATTAGGGACAGGCCTCAGTAATAAGGACAATTTACTAAGTCTGAGGCCCCGTCACCTGAGCTCGCTAAGTCATGAAGACGTAAAATGAACATGACCTGCCCAGCAAAGATTCCTATTCCATTGCGCAATGAGATTGTTGTGAAACTGCATAATGAGCTTGCCCTTCCGCTGTGCAGTAGAGTTATCTTGAGACTGAGCAACAAGCTTGCTCTCCCACTAAGTGACACAAGATAAGCCGTCCCACAAAACGACGCTTAAGCTGTCCCAGACAAGCGAAGAGCAAGCTTGCTGTCTCACTGAACAACAAGCCTACCACAGAACTGTGCAACAAGATTGACATTTCACCAAGCAACAAGATTTCCTTGGAACTGAGCGACAAAATTACTGGCAGAGTCATACATGCAAACCAGCCCAGGCAACAAGAATACCAGCTGAGTTTGAATATGATAAATCGTAGGCGTCTCACCTCGAGCTTGCCCAGAAGTGACTCATATGGTCCATTTCTCAGTATGCAAAAGAAGCAATGAGATAGAAACCTGAGATGATAGCCCTATAAGGAGCACATACAAGCTTCTGCCAGCAAAGTTTCTAGCTCCCAGTCCATAGAGCAAACTACGAGTTGGGGGCTAATGTTATAGGTGAATTTTGGTACTACAAAATGGGCTGGCAAAAGCCTAGTAAGCAAGTCTAACAAGCAAAGGCCTAGGTCGCTACATCCTAAGGTCAGTAAGTCAAGGCAGTCAGGTCGTTGTGGTATGAGCTCGGACAGGTAGGCTACGAAGCAAAGAGCTCAAGTCACTGAGTTAAGAGGTTAGACCACCGGGACGCAAAGCACAAGCCCCAAGATAGAACAAGGCCCAAACATGCCAGAGTCCAACTCGCATAGCCAAAGTTAACCTAGAGTGAGCTCACATCGTCAAGCTTGCACACGGCCTCCTTTAGCCCAGAACAGTAATGACCCTGAACAAAGCTCAGTACACACAGCACCCCGCCCAGCTAGCAACTCACCACATATAGCACCTTTGGATATTTCTCAGCTCCAGTCTGCAAAATGTAGCCCATGGGGTCTCACGTGTAGAAAGCAACCTACAGAAGCTATTTTGCAGTAGTTTAGGTAGTCTTGTATATTTAATACTTGATATAACAGATGTACAGTTTATTATATTCCATATGTATCCTTCTCTCCTTCTATACATAGGAAAGGAAGTTATTGTATAGGGGGAGGCCAGAAGCCATATCGAAACTCTGTAAAATTTTCTCCAAGATTAATAAAACTTTGCCGTAAACGTAGAAACCGGTGCTGTCCAATTTTCGCCGAACCATATTAAAACTCTTGGTTCCCTTACTGCTCTTCCTCCCCCATTCACTTCCTATCCGATTCGCACAACCAGAAAACGGCTTGAGTCTCGAAAGAACTACCGATTGATTGGATTTTGACAGAACCAAAATCCACCATCAACAATTATACATCTATATTCTAGGACTCATCTTTCCTCACAACTTGCAAACAAATTGTAAACAACTTTATGCCTATTCAATTTAATCTCCATTGTTAGCATATGTTTCAACTACATATTTTTTATAGTTTAACTATATATTTAATAATTACATTAATGTTATGAATTATGCATATTTATATAATAATAATTTAAGTGATCTTAACAAAATAATATATTATAATAATCAATTCTTTTCCTCTAATTTTTATTTTTATTATTAATGATTTAAAATTTTGTTAATCCGCACATCATACGGGTGCAATAGTAGTTATTTATAAAAACATGTGAAACAATCTAAAATATATATCCTGGATTGTGACAGATCAACTGGGTTAAGGAACAATTAAATAGGCCCAAGTTCAACAGAGCAGCCCATGATGATGATCCGAGGCACGCATGGAACGCATGATATATTCTCAAGTCACATGGGTCAAAAATTTCACTCATGTTAGATGTATTCAATACACACGTGGTGGTCAGAAGCCAATGCTAATAATGTGGCCAACGCCTATATAAAATCAATAAGCAATCCACTTACATACTTACAATGGAGTAAGACTCAACAACTAATATTGGCACCCAACCAAGCAATAAGCTTTGACCCTAATGCATAGAATTATAAATTAAACTTTTAGAATTAAGAAAAAGACTCAAAATTAATGAGGAAAA
>JANHAO010006927.1:0-20742 GCA_026873985.1 Saraca asoca
TATTTGAGTTGAGTTGATTTGTGATACATGGAAGGAATCAAGTTGTTGAATAACTTGTGACCACCATGATCCAATCATTTCAATTTAATTAAAGATGATGACTTGGTAATTTCAACGTATGGTGCGTAATTATAGTTTATTGTTGAATCTTCAAGTCGTCACATGGGCTAAGTGGGAGATTGTTAGATTATTTTAATAATTTATAGTGGCCCATGTAACTAATAGACTGATTTTAAATAAAAGACGGCCTAATGTGATGGTGGTTTAGCCTGAAAGTAATTAAAATTAGTGGAGGTTTATTTTAAATTTTAAAATAACACTCCCTCTCCTCTCCCTTCATTATAAATAGTTGTCTCTAGTTAGATATAACAGAAGAGACATCATAAGAGAAAAACATAACAGAAGATAAAAGGAAAGAGGAAGGAAGAGAGGGAAAAATTTATACAAGGAGATTGATCAAGAAATCATGGATTTAGGTATGATCTAATCCTTCATCAAATATGATTATGAAAATTATGATATCCTAAGATTCGATTATACTTTGATGTAGTTTTCTGTATGGTTTAAAGTTTTGAAAAACTACGAATAATGTTTATTTAAATTTCCTACATCTATTTTGTTGAATTTTTTTACAATGGAATTGCTGAAACTCATTGTAGAGCCATGCAGTTTTCTTATCCAATTGTGTAGAAGAAATTTCGACCGTTGAAGTCAAATTGTTCGTATGAAGAATCTATTGCCTAAAAATGTATTTTTGTAATCGATATCACAAGAGTTACTTTGTGCTTTTGAAATTGAAGAACCATCCGAAGAATTTTGGGGAATAAAAAATGCATATGCTTGTGTGGAAGGATAAATTGATTGGATACATTGCACTGCAAGGGAACATGCCAATCCTTCTAGTGAATGTGAAAAGGAGAAAGGGAAGCAGGCGGTGGCCAAGGAAAAGGCTGATGATTGGGATAAGATATTTAAGAATTGAAATTTGGGGTTTAATTATTTGGATAATGGGCTCTTGAAAAGTTTTTTTTTTTTTTTTTGTACAATGAAGATGATTTTGGTTCAATTGAGAAGTACTGTTCACATGAACTAAAATTTTCTAATAACGGAACTTCAAGAGCAAATTTACGAAGATTATAAAATTAATATATTTCATTTTTGTAATTTAAGGGATTTGTAGACATGTATATGTATGGCTGATCATAGGATATAAAACTTTGAATTGTAGGTTGAGAGTTGTTTACATGGCATACTCTGTTTTTTGTGATTATAATAAATTGCCTGAGTTAATATTTCAAGTTTCAAGTACGTTGACACGGTGCATTTCTTAATTTTCCCTCAATTCTTTTATTTAATAAACAAAGGTAAAGTAAGTATTATATGATAAAATTTGAAGGAAATTGGGTCAGCTAATGGAATATAACTCCGTTACTCCAAACTGGCAGTTATGTGTAGTGTATTTCTAAAATATAAGAGAAATATGCATAGGTTTTTGAAAATATAGAGAAGAATTATATGGTTTCATTAAATTTTAGGAGAGAATAGTGTAGTTTATTCTTTCTCTAAACGTATGAATTCACTAGTTTAATGTTGCCAGCTTGTATGCCTATCAAGTTCGTGAAAGTGCACACTATACATAGCTAGCAAATCTAAAATTAAATCTTATGTGAAAGATGCAATGATGGTTGCTCTATGATTTTGTTTGTTTTAAACAATCTCTAACTTGTCACAACCATTACTATTTTTACCGCTATAGGGTAACCAACAGATTAATAAAAGGGACCTTGAGAATAAACTTAGAATATATTACTTTCATTTGAGAAAATTAATAAAGCATGAACCGCTAGGTGATTGTTTCTAATGGCTTAAATTTTGTAATATCTTTAGAGCTAAGAAAGGAAAGGAAAGCAACATATCAAGAAAAAGGGAAGGTAAGGAAAAAGATAAATGATTAAGCTTCTATTTGTTTTATCAAAAAATATTTTTGTATGAAAATCTTATTTATTCGTATATAAGTAAAAATTTTCATGCTACTTATATATCTTATTATTAACAAAATAATACATAGTATATAATAAAAAAAACCTTCTTCTATGGTAGTGGATGATTATGGTGTATTTTTTTCTTAACCATTGAAGTCAAATTGCTCATGTGAAGAATCCATCATCTAAAAATGTATTTTTGTAATCGATGTCACAAGAAAAGCTACTTTGTGGTTTTGAACTTGAAGAGCCATTTGAAGAATTTTGGGGAATCAAAGTGCATGTGCTCGTGTGGAAGGATAAGCTAATTAGGCATATTGCATTGTGAGGGGACATACCAACCCTTCTAGTGGATATGAAAAGGAGAAAGGGAAGCAGGTGGTGGTCAGGAAAAAGGCTGATGATGGCGATAAGATATTTAAGGATTGAGATTTGGGGTTTAATCATTCAGATATTAGGCTCTCAGAAGGGTTTTTTTTGACAATGTAGATGATTTTGGTTTAGTTGAGAACTAATATTCACATGACTGAGATTTTCTAATAATGGAACTTCAAGAGCAAATTTCTGAATATGTTAATAAATTTATTTTATATGTGTAATTTAAGGGATTTGTAGACATGTATATCTATGGCGGTTCATAAGATATAAAAACTTTGAATTGTATGCTGAGAGTTATTTATGTGGCATATTCTATTTTTTGTAATTATAATAAATTGTTTGAGTTAATATTCCAATTTTCAGTTATGTTGCCACGTTGCATTTCTTAATTTTCCCTCACCTTTTTTATTCAATAAATAAAGGTAAAGTAGGTATTTTATGATAAAATTTGAAGGAAATTTGGTCAACTAACGGAATATAATTACATTACTCCAAACTGGAGTTATGTGTAATGCTTTTCTAAAATGTAAGAGAAATATGCGTAGGTTTTGAAAATGTAGGAGATAATTGTATAATTTCACTAAATTTCAAGGGAGAAGAAAGTATTTTACTCTTTCTCTAAACACATAAATTCACTAGTTTAATGTTGCCAGTATGCATGCCTATCAAGTTCATGTGTAGTGCACACTTAATCCGAACATATACGTAGTCAGCAAAACTAAAATTAAATCTTATTTTATTGACGGTAGATTTCAGTTTGGTCCCAAATCTAGTCAATCAGAAGAGTTTTAAGGACTCAAACTGCAATCCGATTGAACACAGTAAGAATGGAGGGGATGGGGAGGAAGAACAAAGGAAGGACAGCAACAGCATAGAGGAATTTTTAACGTGGTTCGGCTAAAATCGGATAGACTAATCCATATGTCCATGGTAGCTTTTATTGATTCTGGAGAAATTTCTACAGAGTTTTGGTATCTATTTCAGATTAGTTTATAGAAATCTCTCTCCTCTTTTATTTATAAAGGCTGAAAGGTTACAGTTATAATTACACAATTTATATTTTTATTACATCAAATAATAAACGTACAAGACAACCTAGACTATTGCAAAATGGCTTCTGTAGGCTGCTGGTTGACTTCTGTAAATTGCTTTCTGTGGTTGGGCCCATGTTAACTGCTTTTTGCATACCGACCCCATAAGTTGAGTCTGAGAGGGTGCTTGCTTCAGGTTTACCCTTAACGAGTCCCCTTGCTGGGCGAGATGTCGCATCTGCAAGCTGAGACTCTTAGTCTAGAGGCACTGCTGGCCTTCAGTCAGTGAGATCAAACTTCGCGAGCTTGTAGTAGACGATGTGAGCTCACGCAACACGGACGGCTATGCGAGTCGGGGCTCGTTCCTAAGTGAGCTGGGGCTTTTGCCTTATTTTGTACTCTTGTAGCTGGTGATTAAATGGCCTTAGCTCTTTTCTTATTTGGATTTATCTGTTGCTAAGCCTTTACCAGCTCGTTTTGCGCAATACTGAAAAATACCCATAATATTAACCTCCCAACTCTTAGCTTGCTTCGCAGGCTGGGAGTTGTAGTTTACTGGTAAAGGCTTCATTTATAGATTACCATGTAGTCAAAGTCTTTGGTTAGCCTGTCATTTCATCTACTCCAGGCCATACCTCTTACTGTATGTATCTCACAGTTACGGATGAGTCTACCTCATTTTCTCCCAAGGCATTTAATGAAAGTGGTTAGACATTTTTCGAACTCTTCGGTGAGGCTGGGCTGGTCTATTTAAAGCATGGGAAGTTCTTCTTCCTTCTTCATTAAGTGATCTGATGGGTGCCCTAGATAAGCCCCCATATTTTTGACAGTGTGACCTTCTGGTAAAACGTGTATTGTCTACTACATAGGAAGCTTTTATAGGCAATCTTTCTTTGAGGATTTTGAAAGATCTTGTGTAGATCTTGGATTATTTTCTCATAGTTATGCCATGGGGTTTGACCTTTTTAGCCATGCTTGCTGGCTTTTTTTGAATTCTTAGTGTTGGGCGGAGAGTTGGAAAGAAGCTCTGAACCAAAGAGGGCGGCCAGAAGAAGATTGAAAAGCAAATGTGCTCGTCGATCCTCCTGCTGGTTGGAGCTCATCTCCATGAAGCCAGTCTTTTTTCCAGAATGTAATAACCATAGGCTTCTTCTGTTTTGTATTTTAACTTTTTGATCTAAATTTACCTCATTGCATGAGGCTTTTAATGAACAAATTTTTTTCCTCATGATTCTTGTATGCTGTGTTGGATATTTTGCATGTCGCAGATGACAATAATATAAATTCCTATGAATCACAATAAAATGAGGTGTTTAAGTAACCAATTGGTTATGCTTCATAGTAAGTAATGAATATAAGGATCAAAGTATTTTAGTGATGAGTAATGTGTAGATAGGTCACATGCGAGCTGTGTCTAGTAGAAGGTTGCATGATAGCTGCAAGCATTAGGTTATATGAGAGCTGTGAACAATAGGTTGCACGTGAGCTAAGCTTTATGAGTTGTGCCACAGCAATCTTGTTGCTTAATGGGCATTATGAGTTTGCCTTTACCAGTAATCCTATTGCTTAGTGGAATAACAATCTTGTTGCCCAGTGGGACATCAATCCCATTTCTCAGTCTTGCAACAATCTTGTTGCTCAGTGGAATAACAATCTCGTTACTCAGCAAAATAGCAATCTTGTTGCTCAGTCCCATAACAATCTCATTGCTTAGTGAAATAGCAATCCTGTTGCTCAATTCCATAGCAATCTTGTTGCTCAGGCAGGAGATGAATGACTCTACCAGTAATCTTATTGCTAAGGTAGGAGATGAATGACTCTACTAGCAATCTTGTTGCTCAGGTAGGAGATGAATGACTCTACTAGCAATCTTGTTACTTAAGTAAGAGATGAATGACTCTACCAACAATTTTGTTGCTCGAGTAGGATATGAGTTTATTCTTAGTGCCTTCATGACTCAGTGAGCTTATAGCTTTAGCTAGAATGGATTTATTTTAGTGCCCCCATGCTTCGGCTAACGAGTTGGAGATGAACTTAGCATACAAGGTGCCTCAGTTGAAAAGTTGACAATGAAATTGAGCTTGACTTTGTCAACACAGAATAACTTTCTTCTTATATAACATTTTGCTGAAAATTAGCAAACAAAGATTTGAAGGGCTTTATTAGCTTTAGAGCATCATCACAACATTAAAATATGGTCCAAATTGAGGGGCCCTGCTCGTGATTAGCGATCTGCTGGGGCTGTTGAGGTTGCTGCTCTAAGGGTCAAACCACATAATCTTATAGGTGACCTCTTTTGATAAGGTCTTCTGTGTCATCTCTTAGTGCCCAACATTCTGAGATATTATGCCCGACCTCGTTGTGATAGATGCAGAACTTGCTCGTGTCTTCAAACTTACTGGGGGCCCTCAGGGGTTTAGGTTTCCCAAAATCTTTTCTGTTTCTTTCTATAGTGAAGATCTTATCTTAAGTGTCAAACTGGATGCTATAACTTTCATGGTGACCCCCGATGTTGAGGTCGCTCGGATCTCACTTTTTCATAAGCTAGACATTGGGGTCAGTTTTCTGACTCTCATCGCTCCTCTTCTTACTTTGAGTGGAGCTATTTTCCTCATCCTCTTGCTTAGACTTTTTCCTGCCAAAAGTCTCATTCCATCTGATTTGTTTGGTAGCTTAATTGTAAAATTTAGCTAGATATCTAATCGGGGCCTTGTACAGGCTCTTATATAGCTTTCCATCTTTGTAGAGTCCTACTGAGATAGCCATTAAAATATTTTCCTCTGAGGGATTTTCCACTTAGTTGGCCTTGTGCCTGAATCTGATTATATAATCTTTCAGTGATTCATGCTTACACTAAAAGATCATCGCAAGATGACAAAGAGGTGTGAGCTGCCTTTTCAAAGCTCGGTATTGATCAATAAATTTCTTCTAGCACTCTTCCTAACTAGTAACATTGCGAGCTAGAAGGCTTCTGAATCATGTTCGAGGTATGCCCCTAACATAGCTTGGAAGACATGGCATTTCATCATAGGGTCAATTGTCTAAAGGTCAATCTAGACATTGGATGCATCCAGGTGGTCGTATGGATTACTGTTCCCATCGTACAGTAGAATTGTGGGGACTTTAAGTTTGTGAAGGAGAGGCTATGCTTCAATTTCTTTAGAGAACGATGAGCTACCATCATTGCGAGCCTGATCATCTTGGGCTTGAGGACACTCTTTAAGCCGTTTTAACCTCTCAAACTATTCTTTTATTTTTGAGTCATGAGAAGAGCAACTCAAAGTATTTACTTGGTCGGACTTGTTTGAGCTCTCAGCTCGATGTGAGCCTCTAGGTCATTGACTATTATAAACCTCGTGTGTTAGGCAAGTTCCTGACCTCGTTCGTTGATTGGTGGAGCGAGTCAAGTCAGAGCGTTGATGCATCTACCTAGTAGACATTTCCTTCTGGGCATTTTCATGTAACTGGTAAAGTTGCGTGCTTTTGCACACCGAAAGCTTATACTTATGTCAACACTTTAACCACATTTGCCAACTTTGTTATCGTGTTCTCAAATGTTTATTAGAGTTGGTGACTTGTTTGTACTTCATCTGTTCCTATAGTAGGTTGGCAGTGGGTTTTAAGATGTGCACCGGCAGTGATGCTGGTAGCGGGAGCACCTGCTAGTTGATCAACTAGAGCATTTGAGCTTCTGAGGGTTCTTCCTCCTCTCACCATTGCAGTTGAAAAGAAGGTCAACCAAAATGCAGATGAGTCCCCACAGATGGTGCCAAAATGTTGACGGTGGATTTTAGTTCGGTTCAGAATCTAGCCAACCAAAAGAGTTTTAAGGACTCAAACTGCAATCTGGTTGAACACAGGAAGAATGGAGGGGATAGGGAGGAAGAACAGAGGAAGGACAACAACAATATAGAAGGATTTTTAACATGGTTCAGCTAAAATCAGGCAGCACCGGTCCTTACATCTATGATAGCTTTTATTGATTTTGGAGAAATTTCTACGGAGTTTTGGTATCTATTGCATGAAAGCATCGATAAGAGCATCATCCATATTTTTTTTACCATATCAAGTTCTCCTTACCATTTTTTGTTGCTGGTTGCTTTTTTGGTGCCATGCTCTGAGATTTATCAATGGTAGCATAACTGAATTTCAAATCAACAAGTAACATTGTAAATATTAGGAAAACAACAAGTTTTATTTCAAGAAAATCAACATCATAACAAACCAGTACTAAATCATACCTAAAAAAGTTCCATGCTTATGAAAAGTCAACATACAATCAAGGTAAAGTAACCAAACAATAACAACAAATACAAGTGGTGTGAATCATTCAATCTGTCCATATTTGAACAACTATAGTATCTCTTAAAACCTCACTCTCACTTCTAGAAGCATGATTATTCTCATGAGTTACATTTTGATTTGCAAGTTCTGCATCTACTTCAGCTATAAGATCTTCATCAGGGTCTATGCTCATTAAGTAGTTATGCAGGATGCAACATGCAACAATCATTAATTTTGGAGCTTTGACTCAAAAGGTAGGCTTTGTTGAATTGGATAAAATTTCAAATCTTTTTTTTAATACAACAAAGGCTCTTTTAATTATATTATGTAAGGATGTATTCCAAAGATTGAATAAATCTCTAGGATTTTGGGATATATTTCTTACTGAATATTCTTTCAAATGATGGTGGACTCCTCTATAAGGTGTAATAAGGCCACTTGTTAACATGAAGCTGGTATTAACAAGGTACTTATAATCAAATTTAAATAATCACTATGTAAATAAACAAATGAATAACTTCAATGAATTATGAGTCCTTAATTACTTTGAGAAAGTTTTATAATTACTAAAAAAAATTACCTTGAGGAATTTTAAGCTTATCTTCTTGTGTTAATGCATTTTTAATAATTCTTGAGTCTAATGTAATGCCTTCCCATCTAGGGAGCACATAAGTGAACTTTAAATCAAATGTGCATGCTGCTAGCACATCTTGTGTTGGATAGTCCTTCATACCATGATATTTGGGAGAATCTACAAGAGATACTTTGACACGTATATGTGTTCCATCTATTGCACTAACATAATCTTGACATTACATATTTATATTAACATAATCTAAGTGTATCATGCTAAAGTTTGAGTACATAGAAATTTAATGATAGAATTTTATCTTAAAATATGGGTAGAATTTATTACTATCATGAATTTCACGAAGGACCCTCAAACCATTAGATTGTACAAGAAAATTTTCTTCTAATTCAATGATAGCTCTCAACACTTGATGGAGATGACGACTAATCGTTTTAGTAGAATGACAAAACCAAAAGCTTACTTTACAGTTTTTAGTATTATGTGTTAATATGTAAATGATTTTTGTAACTTGTTCTTCCACATTTGTCCATCGTGTAGGTTGTAAGCAACCTCTCTTTTTAACATACTACACAAGGTTAAAAAAGTTAGAGGACCTATTCTTAATATATTTCTACTAGTTTCACTATTACTAATTCGACCCATTATTTCTTCCTATACCTTTCCTCTTTCTAAGCTCATATTGTAACTAATTTTTCTTATATGAGACATTTGAATAAAATGGTAATAAATAACAGCACACATGAGTTGAGCTATAGCCCTTTGACGTAAATCAAACCATCTAGTAATTGCTATTCTTTTTCTATCTTGGTTTTCCATCTATTACAAGAAAACATTTACAACTTTAAAATTTTAATAAAGTCACCAAAAATAAAATATAAATACTAACTAATTTTGATACTAATCAAAGTGCTCAATTTCAATGCCCACTCAAATAAGCAAACAAAACATTACATGATAAAATCATGCCTACTAACTAAAATAGGCAGATGAGTATCCATAAAATTAGGAGAACTAATTAAAAGATACAAATTTCAATATGCAATTTGTTTCTTAAGAAGTTTATTAATATATTAAAACTACTATCTCCATTATAAGTCCAAAGGCCTATCAACCAATGCATAATCTGAATTGCCACATATAAAAACTCTAGTACTTGGATGCCCACCTAAAAAACAAGAAAACTTTTTCACAAATTCCTACGAACTAATAAAACTATTACACCATAGTACAGGCCTACGTCAAGTGAAACGCAATATGATAACTTGCCATATAAACAAATTTAATATCTCACATTTTACATAGAAATTATGCATCAAAATACACAGTGACTCTATTAGAATTAATAAAAATCAAATTTTACAAAGAAAATTAATAGAGAAGTGAGATCTATCCTAGAATTCTAGTAAATTTCAATAGAAGAAGACCTCAGAGTGAAGTATTTTGCCTTAGGTTGAAGTGGCATGAAGATAGATTTGAAAAAGAGATGATGGCTACGAGGTTTAATGGAGGTAAGGATATTTTTTTGGATTAAGAAAGATAAATAAAGGTGACTTGGTCATCACAATCTAAAATTTTTAATTAACTTCCCTTCCCCTTCAAATCCCCCGAATTTTTTAAGGGAAAGCAAAATGGCACTAGAAGGGATTTTGAACCCTACATTTTCCTTCCTTTTCCCTTAAAAGATCTGAACCAAACAAGGGATTTCAATTAAAATCCCTCCCCTCCCCTCCATTTCCTCGAACTAAACAATATGTAAGTGATTGTTTCTAATGGCCAAACTTTTGTAATATCTTTAGAGCTAAAAAAAGGGAAGAAAAACAACATATCAAGAAAAATAGAAGGTAAGGAAAAGGATGAACAGTTAAGCTTCCCTTTGTTTTGTCAAAAAATATTTTTCTTATGAAAATATCATTTGTTTATATATAAGTAAGAATTTTCATGCTACTTATATACTTTGTTATTAACAAAATAATGTATGGTGCATGATAGAAAAACAAATTTTTCTTTAAAGTAAAGTATGGTCATGGTGCATGATCTTAATTTGTTGTAACTATAAATACAAATAAATGTGATCATTCCTATGGACGATATTTTCTGACAATACAGATAGAGCCTCAGAGATTAATTCTTTTTCTTTTACTTAGGTGTTTAAAAACCTTCCAAAATCTCCAAATTGAAAAAATACAAAAAAGTAAGTATTAGAGGGTGTTAGAAGACTTTGAAGAATTAGTTATAAGCCTCCATTATATTATCCCAGTTCAAACATAACATTAGTGTTCCATCATAATCTTTGAGCACAAATCATGTTGTTTGGATACCAAAACTCCATGCATTCTCTGTTAGACAACTATTAATAAAGTTGGACAGAATTAGAATATTGATTAAATAATTGATTAATCAAATAATATACTTGTACTTGTCATTAGGTTAGAAAAGAGCAATTGATCATGTTTTCTATTCCAACACGATTGTGCAATCATTAATAGGGCTAGCGTGATAAAAAAATCCTCAAAACTACAAGAAGTTGAGTAAAAAAAAAAATGGTGTGTCTATTATAGAGTGGATAAGGGCACTTAACCCTATTGGGCTCTCCCACCTGGGAAGTTTGGGCCTATACTAGCTGCCTTACACATTAGTCTACTAAAGCCTTAAATAATGTCTATAAAAAAAATGATCACATAAAATTAGACATTAAATAAAGCATATCTAAGATCACAACTTAATCATTTTATAAAAAACCACATACCCAATTAATGTTAGTTCACATAAATAGAAAATTTCAATATTCTTCCACTTGGACAACATTAATTATAATTAATTTAATTTTATAAAACATTTAATTTTGAAAATGACTCTTAAGCAGAGGATTAATTTTAAAATTATGTAGTCATAATTTTGAAAATACACCAATCTCTGGATGATGTCTTAAAATTGACTTAAGTCCAATGTAGCTAATGATACCAAATAATGACGACAATTGCATTCTTTACTAATGCAAGACCTTCCATTGTGTAACATCTTGATTTTTTTTTTCGAAACCCATTTTGACAATAAAATGACTTTTTTGAAAATCCAAAAAGGGAAATTTGAAATTTTTTAAGAATACCAAAATTATAAATTTTGAGTTATGGAAAAACCCAGAAATAGTAGAAAGTGATTTTTAGAAATCCTTAGAAGATCAAAAGGGAGATCAAGAATGATCAAAGAACAAAATTTGTAATTTTGAAATTCTATTTCCAAAAAACTTTGAAAATTTGAAATAAGGGTTATAGATATCAAATGAACATAAAATCATAGTTATTATGAAAGGGATTAATTTAGCTAATTTGTATTAAAATTTGAGATTTTTAGAAATTGATAAATATGTCAAATTTGAGATTGAAATGGAAGAAAGGAGAGAAATTATTCAAAAAGGAAATGGTCAAATTGCAAATAACGAGAAATTAATTTTTTCCTAAAATACCCCTCCCTTAGTTGGCTTCCCTTCTCCTTTTCTATGGCTTCAACCCAAAGAAAGTCATGCAAACTTCATCTCATCCACATCACAAGTCTTCACTTTCTCTCTCTTCAAGTGAGCTCCTAATCTTGCTTGTTATTTTCTCAGATTTTAACTATTGAATCTTCTCTTCTTTCTTTTCATTTTGATATCAAAATTATATTGATTTATTCAGTATAACTTGAGTTATGAATTTTTGAATTTTTCTATCACTATTTATGATACTGTTCAACCCATGAATTAAATCAAATTTTCTGATGTTTTGGAGCTCAAATTTGTTAGATATAGCTTTATTCATAATAAAGGAATCATAATTTAATTATATATAATTAGTTGATGAGAGAAATCTATGGAAAAAGGATTAAAAGTTAATATGCCTTTATTTTTTTTATTTTGAAGAGCATAGAAGATTTTGATGAAATAGTTATAGTTTCTTGTATTCAAGTTGTTGAGGTGAGTGATACTTACTTTTCTTATGAATTATGATGTGTTTCTTACTTGAGATTTGTTGATTGTGGTACAAGTTAGTAAAAATGGGTTTTGTGATGATATAATGAGACTTTATGATTAAATGGATTGTTGAGAGGCTAATGAGTTTGCTGTTAAAATAGTTGAGTTTGTGTTTGTTTATGCTTCCAAAAACATGAGATAATAAGATCCTATAGTGTGTTTTTGTATTAAAAATGAGTTCCCTTATTTTTCTTCTTTGCTCATACGAGTCATATTGCACCATTTTGAATTAAACCTGTAATCATGCTCATAGAAACTTAGTAGTTTTTCTAAACTAATTTGAATTGAATTTTGAATTAGGATTTTATAAGTCAAATTGACCTTCCCTATCCTATTTTTCGATTTTGATCATGTTTGAAATTAGACTTTCTGAAAGTTTTTAAAATTTGGTGAGTAGACTCACATTTTAACTATATTTTCCTTAAGTTGAATTGATCCTTTCATAAATAAATTCTTGATTCTAATCACAAACATACTCATTTTTCTTCAACGATTCTACTTGTGATAACGATCGCACTTTCAACAAAAATTTCAATTTGTTTAGTCCCATTGTCCTTTACTTTAAACTATACTCTATTTTTTTGATTCAAAAACCATAGGAAGTCCAATTAAACATATATGACAAATGTAATATCCTAAGGGAGTGGTTTGTAAACTAACATTAATGAATACAATGGATAATGTATATAATAATTTCTAAATGCAATTATGAATTAAGAAAGCATTGCAGTGGTCATGAATGTCTATAATTGTGGGCAATATGTGAAATTATGATTGTTGTTGAAGTTATAATCGCTATAATGAATGAGTTGATGATGCAAATCTTGATTATGTATATGAGACATGAAATGAGACACAATGTCATGAATAATGATGAAATATGTTGTTAACAGTGGAATTTGATTCTGCCAGAATCTAGCCAACTGAAGAGGTTCTTTTGGGACTCAAGCTGCAATCTGGTTCCAATCATAGTAAATAAATGCAGAAAGGCAAGAAACAGAAGAAAAGCAGCAGAAAACATAGAGCTTTTTAACGTGGTTCGGCTAAATCTGAACAGTACCGGACCCTACATGCACGTTAGTGTATTGATATGGAAGAGTTTCTATAGAGTTACAGTATGATTTTCTAGCTTTAGCTTCATGTTTATAGAGTGCTCCTTCCTCCTATTTATAGTGGAGAAGAGGCTACAATAGTAATTTTATAAGTTGTAAATATTTTACGTCATATAGTGTACGTACAAGATAAAGCATATCTTTCAATTTGACTATTATAGATTATTTTTTGCAGTGGGACCTTTGTTTGCTCAGGTGTGACATATGCTTGTCTCCTACCCAGTGAGCCTCTCACTGAAGGCTACATCTCGCAACCTAAAACCTTCAGCCTGGGGTCGCTGTTGCTATCCAAATAGCGAGGTCAAGTTAGTTCGGGCTCGCACAAGATCTACCATTGAACGAGTGAATCGAGCTAAGGCGTCCTCGATATCTTAGCGAGCTGTGAATTTGTTGCTACTTTGGACCTCCTGCTAGCCTATTTAGGAAATCTTGAATTTCACCTATAACATAAGCCCCCTAACTCTTAGCTTGCTTCATAGGCTGGTAGTTAAGTCTTGCCAAAATTATCTCTTCGTGCAGTCAGAGCCTCTATTGATTGTGTCATTTCATTTGTCCTAGACCGTTTCTTCTAACACATGTGTCTCATAATCACGGATGTGTCTACCTTGTTTTCTCTTGAGACAATTAATGAAGCTGGTTGGGAGTTACCCCAGACCCCTCGATGGGATCAAAGCTACGTCTATTTAAGACAGTAGAGGCCTTCTTTTCTTCTTCAAAGAAATCCAATGGGAACTTTAGATGAGCCCTCCATACCTCCGGTGTTCTATTCTTTTAGTGAGGCGTGTATGGTCTGCTACATAAGAAGCATCAAAGACGATACTTCTCTAATAATATGGAGAGATCTCATATGAATCTTGGATTATGTCCTCACAGTTGTGAGGTTTCTCCTTTTTAGCCATTTCGGCGGGCCTTTCTAGACTTCCCGACTTCAGGAGCGAAGCTGAGGAGGAGCTTGTTGCTGAGGAAAGGAGCTGGAAGAAGAAAGTTAGGGGCTTAAACGAGCTCCTATGTTTCTAATTGGTAGAGGTTCATCTCTCAGTGGTTAGCCTTTTGATTAGTGAGAGCTTTTCCCTTAATAATCTTTCTTCTAGAAGAACTAACTATGGCTTTCTCTAACTTGTATTTTGAATTTTTTTGATGCAAATGTACCTCGCTAAGGCTTTTTAATGAATAAAATTTCCTTCTTTTTTCTTCAAGTATTTGGATACTCGTCCTGCAACTCTTAGATAATAAATATTAATTCTGCACATAAAAGTAACTAAATAGTCAATTGGTAATGCTTCTTTAATTGAGAAATAAGCTTGGGCTAAGTATATTGAATGTGAGTGATATATGAGTAGGTCATATGAGAGCTACAAAATTTTGATCGCATGAAATCTGTGAAATTTTGATTGCATGATAGTTGTGAATATACAATTATAATTATACTGGAATAAGCTCTAGTAGCCTTAGCCTGAAGGCTGGCAATAATTTCTGGGATGAGCCTCTATGTCTCAGCTTGAAAGCTGGCAATAGTTTCCAGGATAAGCCCTGGCGCCTCAGCTCGAAAGCTGGCAACTTCATCAATTCATTTCTAGAATGAGCTCCAAAGGGCCTTAGCTTAGAAAGCTGGTAACTTCGTTAGGTCATATGAGAGCTGTGCCTTAGATATATATGTCACAATGAGTGGCTGACCCTATCGGTATCAAGGATGACTTACTTTCATTGTAATATTCTGTTGAGGATCTAACTTAGGAGTCTAAACAAAAAGTTAGAGCATTTTCATTAATTTCTTTAAAACTACATCATAGAATAGTTGTTATGGTATGGGCTTGTTCTCACCTATGGTCTCATTGGGGACATTCTGATCATTGATTTGGAGGTTGCACCATGTATTCTCTTAAGTGGCCTCTCCTGATCAAGTCTTTAATGGTGTCCTTGAGTTCTCGACAATTCGAGGTGCCGTGCTCGACCTCATTATGAAAGGCACAGAACTCTTGCTTGTTCCTCTGCCTGTAAAGGATTCATATAGGAGTAGGCCTCCCAAAGTCTTCCTTTTCTCTTTCTATAGCGAAAATCTAATCCTGAGAGTCTAACAGGATGCTGTATTGCTCATAGCAAGCTAGAGGCTGAAGCCATTCACCCTTGGGCCTATTGGACTTCTTGGTAGTCCATATGTCAGAGTGGTCACTTTGATGCATATTGCTTCTCTTCTTACTTTGAACAGAACCTCCCTTGTCATCCTTCATTTTAGATTTTCCAGAGCCGAAGGTTTCTTCCCATTTGATCTACTTGGTAGGTCATTTGTAAAATTCAGTTAAGCTTTTAATCGGGGACCTGTATAGACTCTTATATAGCTTTCCATCTTTGTAGAGTCATGCGGAGATTGTTGCCAACATGGTTTCTCTAAAAGGGTTATCCACTGAATTTGCTTTGAGTCTAAACCTGGTGATGTAATTCTTTAGTGACTCATGCTTACGCTGAAAGACCATCACAAGGTGGCAGGGGGGCATGAGCTACCTTTTCAATGCCCAATATTAGTTAATGAATTTTTGTTAGGCCTCTTCCTAGCTACGTATGGAGCAAACTGGGAGACTTTTAAACTAGGCTCGAGGTACCCCTCTTAATGTGGTGGGGGAAAACCTAGCACTTGACTAAAGGATTTGTCATTTATAGATCCATCTGAATGTTGAATGCATTCAGGTGGTCATAAGGATCAATGTCCCCATTGTATAGAGGAATCACGGGGACTTTGAGCTTGAAAGGGAGAGGCTGAGTCTCAATCTCCATGGAGAATGCCAACTTGTTCTCATAGCGAGCTTGGTCATTGGGAGCTTGAAGATGTTCTTCAAACTGATTCATCTTTTGATATAGTTTTTCCAGCAGTGGGTCCTGCACCTCAAACTATTGGCCAGAAGATTGCTGGACCCTTTGATCCTTATGGTTATGGGAGTCATAACTTAGAGATTGTTTTTACAGATGGCGAGTTAGGGAATTCTCTCAATTGGCCTTGCTCGAACATCCAACTTGCTGTTGGCGAACATTCCCGGGTGTCAGGATCTCAATCTATCTTTACATACCTTGCACTTACGCTAGTATTGTGATTGTTCTAGTCAGTTCTCTCATCATGTTCTCTAGTTTCTCCTAGTGTTAAAGCTAGGCCTGCATTCCATTAGTGCCGTCGACAATGGCTGCAGGCTGAAAAGAGTTAATTAGGGGCAAGCCAGAAGTAACACCCATAATAGGGCTGGTGGAGGAGTCTGTTGTAGGAACATGACCTTCTGAAGGATTAACCAATTCATTCAAAGCTTTGGTAGCTCTCCTTTTTGCCATTATAGTAGAAAATAGACCAAAAGATAGATGAGTTCCCACAGACAATGCTAAAAATGTTGACGGTGGATTTTGGTTTTGCCAAAATCCAGTCAACTGAAGAGGTTCTTTTAGGACTCAAGCTGTAATCTGATTCCAATCATAGTAAATAAATGTAGAAAGGTAAAAAAAATAAGAAAAGCAGTAGGAACACAGCTTTTTAACATGGTTTGGCCAAATCCGGATAGTACCAGACCCTACGTCCACAATAGTGTATTGATGTGGAAGAGTTTCTACAGAGTTACAGTATGATTTTCTAGCCTTGGCTTTATGTTTACAGAGTGCTCTTTCCTCCTATTTATAGAAGGGAGGAGGCTACAATAGTAATTTTACAAGTGTGAATATGTTACATCATGCAATGTACATACAAGACAAAGCATATTTTTCAATTTGGCTACTGCATATTATTTTCTACAAGTAGGACCTTTGTTTACTCGGGTGTGACATATGCTTGTCTCCTACCCAGCGAGCCTCTCACTGAAGGTTGCACCTTGTGACTTAAAACCTTTGACCTGGGGTCGCTGCTACTGTCCAAATAGCGAGGTCGAGTTAGTTCAGGCTCGCACAAGATTTGCCATTGAACGAGCAAACTGGGGCTAAGGCATCCTCAATACCTTAGTGATATGTGAATCTGCTACTGCTTTAGGCCTCCTGCTAGCCCATTTAGGAAATCTCAAATTTCACCTATAACATATGTTGATATAAAAGTGATGAGACATTCATTATGAGGTTTGTCTTAAAGTGAAATCAAAACCAAATTACATTTGAAAGAAGGTACATTAAGAAAATTATTCAAAGTGATTTCAATAAGGTTTCCAAAATGTAAAATAACATTCTCTACAAATTCCACTTTCACTTTTAAATTATTTCCCATTCTAAGCTTAGGCTCTTTTTCACTTAGTTTTCTCTTGCTTACAAACCCTTTGTGGAACCGCTATCAAACTACCAAGAAATTACTAGGACATAGACCAAATTTGACTTAAAATAAGCTAAAGTTAAGGGTTTACCTTCCTTTTTTTTTTCTCTTCTCTAACCAAAACTTGAATCTAAAGCATTAGTTCCTCATATAAGCCTTTTAACAACAATGATAAGACACCATATTTTTTTGAGTGAAACCTTTAAGACCTTCCACTTATGGTTTATGACTAGTATTATCTTTATCATTATTACCATGCCTCCGGGCTTCCCAAAGCTTACAGGATATTGTTCTTTGGAGCATGAAACCTAGGTTTCTTTTTCTTGTTAGATGAGTTCTTATTGGTTATTGACTTTGCTTAGGTGAAAAGTCTAATTTTAATCTTCTTTTTCTTAAGTTTCTCTTCCTTAGTAAAACACTTGGTGGTAAGCCGATTTATGTTCTAGGGCACACTCAAGGTGTTGTAGGTTATTTTGATTTAATTAAATTCTAAGGTAAGGAATTTAGGGCATGTAAGACAAGGGAAGAGTCAGGCAAATCAATTTTTAGAACTTTTAGTTTTCTTTGGAGATGAACAATTTTGATTATAAATTCTCTAACACCCCTAACATTATCTTATCGCATGGTCATCAGTTCTTTCATTAGGTATCCAGACTCATCATTGCCACATACTTGATACCTTTGCCCTATAACATCAAAGAACTCTATGACTTTATCAGTCTTGGGTAAACCACTAAACAAATGTTGAGGCACAGACCTCTTAATGGTAATAAGGCTAAGTCTATTAGATTTAACTCATTTGGCATAATAATCCTTTTGGTTCGAAGAACTATTAGCAGTTGGCACTAGTGGCTCTTGCTTAAGTAAAGTCAAGTTAACGTCTATGATCCCGAGAGCAAACTCTATATCCTATTTCCATCTTTTATAGTTCATGCTATTCAGAAGTTTGATGGTTCTACTGTTGTTGGTTAAAGCAAAAAAGATTGTAAAATACAATGTTAGTTCATGGGCATATAATAACAACAACAATTAGGAGTATTCATATATAATACATCACTACATCCTCCCCTTTGAACAAAGAATGCAGTATATAGAAACCTTCTTGTGAAGCTAACTAGGATAATATTTTAATATTGAAAATTCACCCCTTTTGGGTTGATGAATCTCAGATAATAAAATATGTCTAGAATTAATAAATGATTCAATAAAACAAATTCTAATTAAAACACACAATAACTCCTTTTGAATAGGTAATTTTCTGAAAATTAGAAAATAATCTTATAAAATATTTCTATCTTAAAGAACTTGTAAATCAATATGATTAATTTTGCTCTGGTTATAATTTCCCATATTAATCCATAAGTCTCCTGAAAAGACCTAGGATATAAAAAACTAGGCCTGGAACTAATATTCAAATAATTCAAAATAATTATTTGCAAGATATATGATCAGTCTATTATCGGGTGCTAAGCAACATGCACCAATATTGATCATTAAAGCCCTACATTACATTATATCTCACAATCTTATATTTTATTTAGGTATAAAATAATTATTATTAATTTTCAATATTTATACCCAACTTTCCTAAAAAAGTGTACTATTCCAAAGTGAAACTAGGTAGAGTAAAGACTACCAATGCCTAGTAAGCATATTATAGTATTTTTCCAGATTTTTATTTCACTAGAAAGTATTTTTAAATTAATTAAAATTAGATAAATATATAATAAATATTTATCACAATAAAAAATAATTACAAATTATAAATAAATATTATAGAGAAAATGGATCACAATGACAAAAAGTTACCAGAAATCGAGAATGGGAGGTGGGGTGTAGGCCCCACTCATCTAGGCCTGCTAGTGGGCTATGTGCCTAAGTGAAATTACACTTCATCTCTTTCTAGGAGATGTAATTCATCATTAAAACTTCAACTAAAGGCCCGCTTGGTTAGACAGAATAGAGAAGGAAATGGAGTGGGAATGCCACTTTTCCTTTATTTGGTTTAGAAGAATGAAGGAAAAAATATTTCTCTAGAGATAAACTTTTCCACTCATTAATTGAAATCATTTTCCATTTTGAAACTAAAGAATGAGAAATCCATCTGGATTGAGGCTTCCACTAAAAAAAAAAACCATTTGACCTTCTTCATCTTCATCTTCTTTTACATTTCTATGGCCACCAACCAATACTGCTAGGCAAACCCAGCATACGAAGTTCTTCCTTGCAAACTAAAATTGAAATTACTCACTGAAAAATGGAAATTACCACCACCTACATTCTGGCATCATCTGCGATCTTTCTCTACATCAGAAGAAGTTGAATTTGAAGATGCCGCTTCCTCTCGGAAAGAGGGCAAGGGATTCCCACCCTTGATGACCAAGCCAAGGGCAAAGAAAGCAACCCCAGCTAGAATTGTAGTGCCTCAAGCATGAGAGTACCATCTGTTGTATTGTCTAAGGGCAAATTTTCATTGCTCTCTGAGTGTTACAGTGTCAGGGTTCATTACATTTGGTGGGTTTGGTAATAGATTTTCTAACCTGAATAGCTATTTGAGCCGTGATTGTTTAAATGGGATTTGGTGGATTCAGTGGCAAGTTAGGTTGAACTAGGAGGAGGTGAAGGAGATGGGGATTTTGGGTCAGTCTCAGTCATGGTTGTGTAGTTAGTGCTTGCTTTTTCTATTTGCGATTTTGATGAAATCTTTGAACTTACAAGCACTTTAGTGGCATCACTGGTGGAAAATCAAACATCTTCCTAAAATAGGCCATGTTGCAAAATTGACATTTGGCTAGTAGACAATGTTCTCTGACAATAAAGTTAAATATGAACTATAACTTCCATTTTCTTTTCTCTTACCTTACTCACAGTAATAAGGATTAATGTGTAATTTCTTTTCAGGGTTTGAGATTCTAGCTTTTCCCTGCAATTAATTCGGTGGGCAAGAGCCTAGATCAAATCTAGAAATTAAGCAGTTTGCTTACACTCGGTTCAAAGTAGAATTTCTAATTTTTGATAAGGTTTGATATTGACATTCTTCATTCAGTGGCATAATTGATAAAACTAAGAGTAAATAAAGATCAAAGGTTTGCT
>JANHAO010006928.1:0-20753 GCA_026873985.1 Saraca asoca
CAGAAAATATGATTAACAATTGGATGAATATTTAGTGATCAAGGATACATTAATCTCAAGTTTAGTTGATTCCCTTAGGTTGGTTAGTTGCTTACTCTTATTTACATTCCTACATTGTTGTTTGTTGTAAAAATAGTTGCTGTCAACCCCCTAGTCTATTTTATCTCTTAATCTGATTACTATTATTAGATTGATTTAAGGGCTCGACCTGGCATTGCCTTATACTACAAGTAGAGGGTAGCTTGGTTATAAATTTTCTAATTTTGATTGGATTCGACAACCTTCAAGATTCTAGCGCCATTGCCAGGGATCAATTCTAATTTTATCAATTTTATTAGGAGTATATTTAAGTACTAACCCCTTACTAACACTTTGTTCTATTTTTGTTTCTATTGTTTCCCCTATTTCAGTTTATTTTTCACTTACAGTACCATTGCTTCTTGCTAGATCAACCTTGTCTGATTGAGCTGATTTTTGGTGGGTTGATAGAAGGTATTATTTTGAGCAAGGCTCATCTTTTACCATAAGCTCCCACCTATTTTTGCAAAATTCCATCATTTAGAGATCACAAAAGAAAATCTTATTTCATTAAAAAGCCTCAATGAGGTAAAATTACATTAGAAAGCCAAACATACAAGGGAAAAAAGCTATAGCTAGTTTTCTTCCAAGAAGAAGGGCTGGCCGTAAGGGACGCACCCTAGCTAATTAGAGCTCGCAAGCCTATTGAGATTCTCAAATTTCTTCTTCCAATGCTTCCCCAGTGGTAGCACAATTGCTCTTTATTTTTTGGCCTCCAGCTCCTCATCTGATTCGTGAAGGAAGCAAATCAAGAAGCGCCAGGAACTTAGCCGGCTGAACAATTGCCTCACGACGATGCCTGGAGAACGTAATCTGAGATCTGTATGAGATCTCTCCATGTTATTGGAGAAGCCAAATCTTTTGTGTTCCCTGTGCAACAGGCCATACATGCCCCAATGGAGAGCCAGAATGCTGAAAATAATGGTGGTTCATTCAGAATCTTCATGGTTTGCTCAGTGCAGAGATAAAAGGGGTTTCCCCTCCCTTAAATAGAGCCAAGTCTAGCTCTATCGAAGAGTCCAGATTCATCCCCCTTAACCACTATCATTTATTATCTCAGAAAGGGTTAAGGTTGACTCACCAACAATTATCGAACACATGCCATAGGAAGCACAGCTTAGAACAAATGAAATGACAGTCTTAGAGAAGACTTTGACTGAACAGATACCAAAAAGTCTCAACTCCCAACCTGCAAAGTGAGTTGAGAGTTGGGTGGCTTATCTTATATGTGAAATTCAAAATGCCTTTGATGGATCTGCGAATAGCCCAAGCGTGGCAATGACCCCGCTCAAAGAATTCTTGGATCTCTATGCCTTTAAGTTGCATTGTGAAGTGACCTCCTCAGCTCTAGCACATCCATGATAGTGTGAGCTCGACCTTGCTGTCCCGAAGGAAGGAGTTTCCCCAGACTGAAGGAACCAACTATCAATGTGCGACTAGCGACCTGTGAGCTCGCTAGACAGAAGACAAATCCACATTCTGCCCAGCAGACACATAGGGCCCACCTGAAGGAGGTAATTTGCAGCAGTCAAATTATAGGATTTAGCCTGTCTATTCAGTCTTGTATATTAAATGTTGATATAATAGATTTACTGCATGTATAATTATAATTGTCACCTCCTCTCCTCTATAAATACGGGAAGGAGATGAGCATAAAGGGGGAGACATTTTGTATACTGAAACTCTGTAGAAATATTTTTCGGTCAATACACTATGGTGGATGTAGGGTCTGGTTCTGTCCAGATTTAGTTGAATCACGTTAAAAATCTCATGTTTTCCTACTGCTCTTCTCTTCTTACTTGTTTGTTTTGCTGATTTCCTACTTTCAAACTAGCAGACAGCTTGAGATCTTAAAAGAATCCCCCATTGACTGGAGTTTGGGCTAAAACTAGATTCCAATGTCAACAACCTTTTTTAGACTCCCAGATCCTATATGAAGGGCCTTAACTGAATTGAGTCAATTCTTTAAGGAATTGTGCTCAACAATCTTATGAAAAAAGGAATTGCTTCAAATGGAACAAAATATTGCCATGATAGTGTGCAAGCTTGAATGAATCTTCCCACCAGGTATTTTTGACTCAATGGAGCATTTTCCCATTAATTTCCCATAGAAACAAGGGCAGCGACCCTTTGTAATATCAATAGATGTATCCATTTGAGCGATTTTTTAATAGGTTGAAGAGGAAAGTCAGCAATAGAGCTAGACCTAAAGGAAGTATATATGAAGCTTATTTGACCAAGGAGATAGCTTAGTTTTGTCAATACTATTTCCACCTTGATTTACAATGCCAAAGCATATAAAATGGTAGGAATGATGACTAGAGCGACGATGCAACCTTAGATCCTATTCTTTCCATCTTCAATCTTCTAAGACACTTTATCGAGTTTTGCTAAGAGTAATATTTGGATGACAAAGAATTAAAATAAGCCACAATATATGTGCTTTTAAATTGTGAAGAAATGGAGCCATTTAAAAAGTAAGTATTTATGCAACTACCTTAATAAATCATTCCATATCTTTAAATTTGATTTCATTAGTTTTAGAATACCAATTTCCTAAATTGTTACTCCTCATAGTATATTTGTTCATTGTTTGAAGATTATGTATCTAAATATGCAAGATGAAGACATTGTAAGTGGTTCGATCCCATGTTAGGCCGTGGTATAAGAGTGCAACCCCAATACAACATAGTTGAAATCAAACCTACAAGATGATATGCCAAGTATGATCCCTTTGTCATTACACAACAAGTAACATAAGTGTCTTATGTACCATTCTCGCAAACAAAGAGAGATAAGTAAGGTTAGTAGGTTGTTATAAAGACCAAGCCTGATGGAATCGTCTAAGATAAACATATGGTAGAACATGCATACCAGGATGATCATATGTCAAATGCACTTTAGTTGATTCTAGCAGATGATTCAATTGTTAACTTACATGATGAAAATGGTGGATATGAGGAGGTGGATGGCTAATAGATGTAGAATAAGAGGGTGATGTTGATGAAGAGGAAAAAGAGGATGAAAAAGATGCAGAGGAGGAATCCAACGAATGATACTACCATTCAAAGTGTGATATGTTAATTTGTTATTATATGAGTGCCAAATAACTTTATTCATGTTTCAATTTATATGATTATTTTCTAATTATATCATATGTGAATATTTATAGATGACAGGCTATAGAGGTACATGATGAGGAGGTAAAGAGTAGGGATCACAAGGATGAGGTTCTCTCCATGATTCCTCTAGCAATTCGCCTATGATTGTTAGTCAAAGCCCCCTAATTGTTATTCCTTATGGCTATACTTTCATGCACACACCACAACCTATATGCAGTTAAATGGAGCCACTTGCATAGGCATCAATGTAGACATGGTCACATCTCTAGAGACAGTTGGGATACCTTTATAGATCATGCCTCTATCTTTAGGAGTGACATCTACCTCCAAATAGCCTTCAATCCCTGGGATACTTGTACTTGGTCTTGAGGAGACCATAATGCCATATAGGACAAGGTATGTATTCTTGATTATAAACTTTAATTTTGATATAAACTTTATTTTTAATTCTTAATTATGTTTATATTTATTGGTTAATCTAGTTTTTCCTGACCCATAAGCGAGTAGGCACCATACAGCACATCATTATGATCAATAATAAAGGTATATAGCCTACATGAAAGAGTATCATGGAACCCACTTGTAGGATGTTATATGCAGAGTTTGGGGTAAAATTTCAATATTGTAGGTCCCGAAAAATATATATTCATATTGATATATATATATATATATATTAGAATAATAAAAATGATCTTTCCCTTTTTTATGTTAGTAAATTATATACTCATCTTTTAGAAATAAATTAGATTCTTTTAAGTTGTAATAATAGAAGTTTGTATTTGATTAGGATTAGAATTAGAATTAGGAAACTAGTTTGGTGATCAAGATTTCAATTGGAATAACTGATTTGATATGATGTGATATTGTAGATCTGATGAGATAACTAATCAAGATTATATGAGAGTGTATAAAAATAGATTATTGTAGAAATTGTTTCAGTATTGCAAAAATAGCATTACAGAATTTTAGCAAAGTAGTTCAACAAAATTTGAACCAGTATTGTAATAGAAGTGTTAAACTAATACAATAGAATTATTATGTTGCAGTAAAATTAAATTACAAAATGTAAAGAACTATAAAGAAACAATGAAGACATTGCGATTTTTAAAGTAGTTCAAATTCACCTGAAACCACAAATGAAGTCTACATCCACTGAGTCAATCTTCAACTGGATGACTTCTTTTATTAACTATAACAGGATTTTAACTGCGCTCCTGAACAGCCAGTTCATACAACAAAATTTACATTGGGCACTTATAAAACCTAAAATACAAGAATTAGTTGGGCTCTTACTAACTTAGATACAACAATTCTTCTATCTCATCAAACTATGATTAACCTTATAACCTAAAGATGTACAAAGAATTCAATGCAAACATCAACTAACTATAATCAACCTTACAGCTAAAGAAGATGCAAAGGGAAGATCAACCTTTTTCTTTATATTTCCAACTTCTATCAACGTAGAAATTGTAATTAAATCAAATGCTAGATTCCTATCAACCTAGAAATCTAAAGGTAAAATCAAAGAACAAGTAAAGAATTACAATACCAAGTTTGAGATGAAGATCTCAAATATCTACCTATAAAATTCTCTCCAAATCTTTATAAAAGATCCTTGAATTAATTAGATAAAATGAGGTATTGATGAATCTTGTTAAGCACAAATAGCTCTGGGATTTTTGCTCTTGAAGAAGTGTGTTTGTTATCAAAACTGTTATGTTTGAAATAGGGTTAGGGGTATTTATAGTTGTTGTAATCAACATTTGAAAAATAACTAATTTTCAATCCTTGAATCAATTCATGAATTGATTTATAGCAGTTACTGATTTATGAATCAATTCATCTATGATTGTGATAAAGAAATTCAAGACTTGAATCGATTGATGAATCAAATCATAGTATATTGAAATCAAGTTTTGAATCGATTAGGAAAATGATTCAGATAATTTTCCTAAACATTGGTAAAAATATTTTTCAAATTTTTTTTCATGAATTGATTGGTGAATTGATTCAGATGGTTTTCACAAGTTTTTCAATATGAATTAATTCGTGAATCAATTCACGGAGTGTAAAATAATTTTTATAAAACTTGCACTTATAAAAGATCATTTTAAAAACTTATTTGAAAATATTTGATTTTAAATCACTTTAGGAGATTTATTGTATTTATTACTACCTCTATTTATCAATTTTAAGAATTTTATTTGTATCAAGTTTGAATAGAATTTCACTTACAAAAGATCCTATGAAAAAATAAAATAATTCCAAAATGAAGTTGTGGATCTCTTGAATCATATACACCTTTGATCTTGCAAAACAAATAATAACCACTAAAATATTTGATTAGATACAAATTATTTTCAACATCAAAACCAAAAGAAATTATGATAACAAAGTAATCATATAAAAAATGCTAACAATCTCATTAGCTAGGCTAATAAGGCTAACAATCTCCCCCTTTTTGATGTTGACAAACAATTTTAGATAAACATGAAAAATTTAGGATCAAAGTTTAATTAAACAAAAAAATTTTAAAATCAAATTTTGATAAAATCTTATTTTTTATTTTTACTCTCTCCCTTTCAAAATGTCTTTTATTCATATATCATACTATATCTTCCTTTTTATTTATATCTCCCCCTTTTGAATTGGACTAACATCTCCTTTTGAAATTATCATTTCTAAAATTAAAATCATCATTCTCCTCATTTCTCCATTCTTATCTAAAATCTCTATTTCTCCATTCTTCTTATCTAAAATCTCACTTTCTCCCTCTTTTGGCACATCAAAAAGATAATAATGCACATTTTTTTTTCTTAAAAAAAGTTGTATCAAAAAGATTTGAATACAAAGAATTTAGATCAGAATAGAACATTCAATATATATACTAGAAAAATATATCAGAATTCAATATTCAATCAATATTTCAAAATCAACATTTCATATATTCCAACAGTCACAACAAATACTGAATCAATTGCATAATCAAAATTTAGAATATATATCATCCAAAATAATGAATATTGAATTGAAATATTGAATATCATACCCAAAATATAGGATAATGTCAAAAATAGTTAATACAATATCCATCAACAATATCAAAATTTAGTCTAAAAACAACAAAGATAATGAAAAAGGGATAAGGGACTAAGGGCAACAATAGACAACAAATAGTTAATACAAAAGACTACTCACCAGGAGGAGAATCTGGATCTTCTATCATTTGAAGTTCAGCTTCTTCATCCTGTTATTGCATCCGCTATGTAATCTCGTGTACTTGAGTTTCAATATATTTGAGTCTCTCATTGACTTCATTGACATGTTTTTGATTTTCAGATTCCATGTAAGACATGTGATCTTCTAGTAACTCAAACCAATTTTCTTATTTGTCTACTATTTTATTCATTTGGTTAGTCATATGCTTATGCATTCTTTCAATCGCCTCAATGTCTGTTATTTTAGAACATTTAGCCATGCGGGTCCTAGATAAAAATATAATGTACTTTGGATCTTACTCTTATTCCTTTAGGGGTATTTTATATACACCTTTGATTATTATGAATTCTCTTTGAATTTAACAAGAATGTAATAAATTGCTTTGTATAAGCACAGCAGAAAATTATGCAATAAATATGCAAAATGATAATTGCGCAAAATTTAGAAATGCTGGAGTAGAAAAATAGAGGTTCAACACACCAAATTTTTAAGTGGTTAACATGAATTGAAACTACAATTCAAGTCTACTCCACTGGATAATCTTCAACCAGATTATCACTTTTATTATCAAAACATAATGATTAAAATAGGCTCTTGATCTACCAATTTAAACACAAAAATTACAACAGGTTTCTTATTAAACTATAATAACCACTAGATCTATAGGCACATGTTAACGTGAACAAGATTCCTATCAACTTAGAAATCTCAAAAAAAAAAAAAATCAAGATAAGGTAAGAGATATAGTAGCATAGTTTGAGATGAAAATCTCAAACATCTAATGTGAATTCTACTGAGATTTGATTTAAAATCCTTTTAATTGATTTTGATTAAGAAATGTAATAAGGTAAAAGCAAATTTGATTTTGCTCTATTTGCTCTCAGACTTTCACACTTGAAAAAGAGAGAAAAATGGATGATCTTATCTAATTGAAAAGTGGTTAGGGGTTTTTATAATTGTTGTAATCGTTTGTAACAAAATAACTGACTTTTAGTTTAAGAATTAATTTAAAGTGGTTACAACTAATGAATCGATTTGTGAAATGAATCATAGCATTTTGAAATTGTGTCTTGAATTGATTACTTAATTGATTCAGGACAAAATCCTAACCTTCAGTAAAAAAAATTTTCAAAACTCTTTTTCATGAATCCATTGGTGAATTGATTCCAATACATTTTTCACAAGTTTTTTCAACATAAATTGATTCACATAGTGTAAAATAGTTTTATAAAATCTACACTTGTGAAAAATCTTAAAAAAAAACTTTGTTTGAAAAATATCTGATTTTAGCTTTCTTTAAGTGGTTTATGTACACCTCACTATACTAGTTAAAAAATATTTGTTTGAATCAAATCTAATTTTAATTCACTTACAAAAGATCCTGTAGAAATAAAATTATTAATAATTCTAATTTTAGGATACCTTGAATCACATATTTTAAATCTGTAAAACAGATCAAAACACTAAAATATATTGTCAAATAGTAATATAAACTAAAATTATTTTTTAGCATCAAAACCAAGGAATATGTGTAGCAGGGTAATCTAGGTTAACAATCTCTCCTTTTTTGATGATGACAAACAATTTTAGATAAGATTCAAAGTTTATCAAAAAGTAGTTTTTAAAGGAGGATAAGAAATTATATTATATTCATCCATTTAAAATCAAGCTTTTGCTTTTTCTCCCCTTTTTGGCACATTAAAAAGAAATAGTGCTACATTAAGTAAAAGATTAATATAATCAACATATAGATTAGAGCATATAATGTCAAGGCAATAAAATCAAAGTATAATAACGTTGCACATTAGTTGTTCTTTCTGATTTTATGATCTTAATCAAATGTTGTTAGGGGAAATTAAGAAATAGAAAAACTTATAGCTCCCCCTAAGCTATTTACTAGCTTATTTAATTAAAAAGATTGTATTGGAATTGATTTAAGATGCAAAAATAGAGTAAAAATATATTCTGATTTGGAATAGTAGCTTTAAAATCGATTTAATTAACTCTATTATTTCTAGAATTGATTATAATGCAAATTTTTAAACTATGAATTAATTGCCTAATCAATTCAAAAACTCAAATAAATCTTGGAAAAATTAGAATCAATTGTGGATTTGGTTCAAGGTCTAGAAATCTATTTTTATATGGAGTTAAACCAGAATTTGCTCTTAGATTGATATAAGTACTATCAATAACTAAATCCATCATAATTTGTACCTTATATCTTTAAAACATATACCAACAAAACAAACTTAAGAAATTCCAATGCTTAAGTTAGATTTTGCAGTGTAAAATCAAACATAATAAAAAAAATCAAAATTATGATAATTAAAGAACATACATCAAACAATGTAAAATTGACTAACTTAGATCATTTTTTAAGGGTTCATCATTCCAATTTCCCTTCTAATAAACACAAATCTCTTTTCATCTAAAGGCTTTGTAAAAATGTTAGCCAACTAAAAATTTGGTTGAATAAATTCAATTGAAATGTCTCACTTTTAAACATGATCCTTTAAGAAATGGTGTCTGATTTGAATGTGTTTAGTCTTATAGTGCATTACGAGGTTCTTTGTAATATTATGGCGCTTGTGTTGTCACAAAGTATATGTATTTTCTCAAATTTTAGTCCATAGTCTGAAAGTTATTATTTCATCCAAAGAATCTGGGCATAACAACTTTCAACTGCTATATACTCTGCCTTAGCAGTGGATAATGCAACACACTTTTACTTTTTACATGACCAAGAAATTGGTGAGTGGCCAAAGGAATTGGCAAGCCCTACTAGTGCTCTTCCTATATGTTTTACTCCCTACATAATTTCCATCATAATAGCCTAAAAGGCTACAAGTATTAGACCTAAGATACCAAAGTCCTAAGTGTTTGGTTCTTACATGATATTTAAAAATCCTTTTAATTGTAGAAAGATGTGACTCCTTTGGGTTAGTTTGATATCTTGCACAAATGTAAATGGTTAGCATAATATCAAGTCAGCTTGTTGTCAAATATAACAAACTATCTATCATGCCTCTAAATAGAGTAGGATCTACACTTTTGCTATTCAAATCATGGTCTAATTTTAGAGATGGACTCATAGGTGTGCCTATAGGTTTATAGCTATTAAGCTAAAATTTCTTTAGCAATTCAAGAGTATATTTAGTTTGGCATAAAAAGATACCTTTGCTGATTGTTTGATTTGTAGGCTAAGGATCTCCATTTATAGGTGTGAGAGAAATAAACTTGTCTTTGTTTTCGGTCATGTGGCATGAACACCCACTATCCAAAAATCATAAATTTGTGCTTTATCTCTCACATCCCTGCAACATGAAGATTATACTAGCATTGGTGGCACCCACTGAATTTTGGGTCCATTTCTGTTAGTAGACACAATAGAAACTTTCTTAATAGTAGATGATTTAGGTAACCATGCAAGTTTCTCATTTGGTTTCAACAAATATGTTCCATTTCTAAATAGACAGTCTCTGATGTAATGCCCTTTATGATTGTAGCAGTAATAGGTGATATAAGTAGGGTTCCATCTCTTAGATTTCTTATAATATTGCTGCCTATATCCTAGACCAGTTCTATTGTGAGAAACCTTTTGATTTTGTAGTATATCTTCTAATTTCTTATTGTTGTCTGAAAATCCTTGCAATGTTTTTGTCAAGGTTTTAATCTCAGATTTATAGCATTTACATTGTTCACATTCCTTTTTGTAGTTCAACTTTTCAACTAAGATAATTAATTTAGCATTCTTCTTTTCTAGGTCTTTAAACTTATGAATCAAAATTTCTTGCTTATTCTTAATGGTGCTTAATTTTTTTTTTAGTTTTAACTAAAGAATCATACAATTTGATACATAAATCATCTAATTGTTCATCATTACTTTCTTCATTAGATTTATTTTCAGAGTCATTATCATCAGAAGTAGCAAAGAAAGAGTTTTTGCCAAATACCTTAAAGTTATCATTGTGTCTGGCCATAAGGCATAGCAAAGCATCATTTTTTGATTCTTCTTCATTAACACTAGTATTACCTCTTCATCATCCCAAATAGCAAAATTTGATTTCTTGTAAGATGGTCTCTTCTTCCTTCTTTCATTCTTAAGTTACTTCTTCAAGTAGACTGGGTAATTTGGCTTAATGTGGCTAGGTCTTTTACATTCAAAGCAAGCAGGGACTGTACTAATTGAATTTGCTCACTCAGTTTTATTGTGATTCCTTCTTTGTGTAGCTAATTTCCTCTTGTCTTTATTCTTCTTTTCTCTTAAGATTCTCTGCAGCCTTTTGCTCAAGAATGCAACATCTTCTTTACCAATTGTATCTACATCACTTTCAGATTCTTCTTCATTTGATTTAGATATTTTTATAGTTTTAAGGGCTAGAGTCTTTTTTTTTATCATCCACGTTCTTTTTATATCTTCTCAACTCTAATTGATGCTCTTCTAGATTTCCAAGCAGCTCTTGAATTGTAGGGATACCTATCTGCACTAACTTTTTAGTTGTAGTAACCTTGGGCTGCCACTCTTTAATCAAAGATCTTAGAATCTTGTGGACAAGATCTACATTTTCAAACTTTTTACCAAACAATATCAAATGGTTAGTAATCATTATGAATCTCTAGATTAAATCCTTAATTGATTCACCTTCATTTTAAACATTTCATATTGTGACATAAGGGCATACACCTCAGAAGCTTTAACATGTGAAGTGCCTACATGTGCAATCTCTAGTGTATCCCAAATTTTCTTAGCAGTAGAATAATTTGAGATCCTTTCATACTCATTAGGTGATAAGGAGTTTAAAATTATCCTTTTTACTCTAACAGTAAGTAAATGTCTTTTTCTTTCATCTTCTGTCCAAAGTGATTTAAATTTAAGCTATACATCACAATTAATTATTGTCTTGGGAGGTTTATAACCTTCCTCAACCAAATCCCACTTGTCTACTTCTGTAGCTTCAATAAAGTCTTTTATTTTGTGCTTCCAATAGGTATAGTATTCCCCATTAAAACTAGGAGGTTTATGCATTGGTGGACAATTAGGAAATAAAAAAGTAGTTTGAATCCATAATTTTCAAGAAAACACTAGTGTATTAAGAGCCAAAGCTTTGATACCAAAGGTTCCAGATAAAAATATGATGTAATTTGGATCTTAGCCTTATTCCTTTAGGGGAATTTTATATACACCTTTGATTATTATGAATTTTCTTTGAATTTAACAAGAATGTAATAAATTGCTTTGTATCAAGAAGGATAACAAAAAATTATGCAGTAAATATGCATAATGATAATTATACAGAATTTAAAAATGTTGGAGTAGAAAAATAAAGATTCAACACACCAAAATTTTAAGTGGTTCATCTTGAATTGAAACGCAATTTAAGTCTACACCACTAGATAATCTTCAATCAGATTACCACTTTTATTATCAAAACGTAAAGATTAAAACAGGCTCCTAATCTACTAGTTTAAACACAAGAATTACAACATGTTTCTTGCTATCCTATAATAACTACAAGATTTTCTACCAGCTCTTGCTAACCTAAATAATATTCTTATCAATGTGAAATCTTAAAAGAAAAATCAAGATAAGGTAAGAGATATAGTACTAAAGTTTGAGATGAAAATCTCAAACATCTAATGTGACTTCTATAGAGATTTGATTCAAAATCCTTTTGATTGAGAAATGTAATGAGGTAAAGGCAAATCTAATTTTGCTCTATTTGCTTTAAGATTTTTGCCCTTAAAGAAAAGAGAAAAATGAATGATCTAATATAATTGAAAAGTGGTTGGGGGGGGTTTATAACTATTGTAATCATCTATAACAGAATAACTAACTTTCAATTTAAGAGTCAATTCTTGAATCGATTTAGAATTGTTACATTAATGAATCAATTTGTGAATTGAATCATAGCATTTTGAAATCGGGCCTTGAATCAATTACTTAATTGATTTAGGACAAAATCCTAACCTTTGGTAAAAAATATTTTTCAAAACTCTTTTTCATAAATTGATTGGTGAATTGATTCCAATACATTTTTCACAAGTTCTTCAACATGAATCGATTTGTGAATCGATTCACAAAGTATAAAATAGTTTTATAAAATTTGCACTTATGAAAAATCTTTAATAAAAAACTTTATTTGAAAAATATCTGATTTTAGCATTCTTCAAGTGCTTTATTTATACCTTACTATATTAGTTAAAAAATATTTACTTGAATTAAATTTGATTTGAATTCACTTACAAAAGATCCTATAAAAATAAAATAATTGCTAATTCTAATTTTGGGATCACTTGAATCACATACTTTGAACTTTTCAATTGGCTTTAGCTCATAGGTACCATTTCAATATGGATAGTGTTTAACATGATGTCCTTTATGGTTGCAATAGAAACAAGTAATATTTCTATGGTTTCTATTTGACCTCTATTTCCTTCGCTATCTATATCCTAAGCCAGAATTAGTATGAAAGTTTTTTTACTTTTTAGCATGCTATTTAGTTTTATCTCACTATTTGTGAATCCTTGTAAAGCTATGGTCAATTTCTTGCATGGATCACATGCTTTGCTCTCACTCAACAACTTTTCTGCCAGGATATTTAAATCAATATTCTCCTTTTTCAATTTACTGATTTTCTTTAGGAAGCTATCATTTTAACTTTTAGCAAGCTTCAATTCATTTTTATCTTTCAATAAAGAACATACAATTTAATGCATATATTATCTATTTCTTCATCACTTTTATTATCAGTTTCATTTTCACTAGAGTTATAGAAAATTCTATTATCAGAGTTAAGTTCATCTTTAGAATAGAAGAAAGACTCATTATCGAATACCTCATCATCATCAAGTCTTGCCATGAGATAGAGAAGGGCTTCTTCTTCTTTCTCTTCATCTTCTGAATCAGTACGCTCATTTTCCCAAATGGAAAGATCAACTTTCTTATAGGATAGTTTTCTATTTCTCCTTTCATTCTCAAGCTATCTTTTCAAGTAGACTAGGCAATCTAGTTTGATATGGCTAGGCTTTTTGCATTCAAAATAGGTAGGTGTAGGGCTAATAATAGTGTTTCCTTGATTTGTTTTGTTCTGATTTTTCCTTTGAGGTACTATTTTTCTCTTTTCTCTACTCCTTTTTTCTCTAAGAATCCTTTGTAACTTCTTGCTTAGCAAAGCCATATCCTTTTTTTCATTTATATCTGGATCACTCTCTGATTCTTCCTCATCAGATATTTTTCTAGCCTTGAGTGCCAGAGATTTATTTCTTTTGTGAACTCTGCTCTTTTTATACCTATTCAATTGTAGCTCATGCTCTTCTAGATTTCCATAGAGCTCTTGTATAGTTGTTATATCCATCTTGAGTGATTCGTTTATGATAGTTACCTTTGGTTGCCATTCTTCAATGAGTGATCTTAGAATTTTGTGTACCAAATTTACATTTTCAAACTTTCTTCCAAGTAATAACAGTTGGTTAGTTATGGTAGTGAACCTTTGAATAAGATCTTTAATTGATTCACCCTTTTCCATCTTGAACATTTCAAAATCAGGCATTAAAACATGTACTTTAGATGCCTTAACTTGAGTTGTGCCTACATGTGCTACTTCTAGTGTATCCCAAATCTATTTTGCAGTAATACAATTTGAAATTCTCTTATATTGATTAGGGGACAGAGAGTTGGTGATGATCTATTTGACTTGAGAGGTGAGGAGGTGTCTCTTCTTCTCCTCTTCATTTTATAGTGACTTTGATTTAGGTTGTGAAATCCCATTTATAAGGGTTTGAGATAGATCATAACCATCTTCTTCAAGTTCCCACTTATCAATATCAGTTGTTTCAATAAAGTCTTTGATCTTTTACTTCTAGTATGCATAATGATGTTCATTAAAACTAGGGGGTTTGTATAAAGAAGGACATTTAGGTAATAATGTAAAAGTAGAATCCATTTTCTCTTTAAAAATAAGAGAGTATCAAGAGCCTTTTTTATGCATATTGTAGGTCCAGAAAAATATATATGCATATTGATATATATATATATATATAAGAGTAATAAAAATGATCTTGCCTTTTTTTTTATGTTAGTAAATTGTATACTTTTCTTTTAAAAATAAGTTGGATTCTTTTGAGTTGTAAAAATGGAAGTTTGTATTTGGATTAGGATTAGAATTATAATTAGGAATCTAGTTTAGTGATCAAGATCGCAATTGGAATAATTGATTTGATATGATGTGATATTGCAGATCCAATTAGACAATCAATCAAGATTATATAAGTCTATAAAAATAGATTATTGCAGAAATAGTTCTAGTATTGCAAAAATAGCATCATAGAATTTTAGCATAGCAGTTCAACGAAATTATGATGAACTAGTATTGTAATAGAAGTGTTAAACCAATATAGCAGAATTATTATATTGTAGTAAAATTAAATTGTAGCATGTAAAGAACTATAAAGAAACAATGAAGACACTACAATTTTTAAAGTGGTTCAACTTCACCTAAATGAATTCTACATCCATTGAGTCAATCCTCAGCAGGATGACTTCTTTTATTAACAACAACAGGATTTTAACTAGGCTCCTAAATAGCCAGTTCATACAACAAGAATTAAACTGGGCTCTTGTAAAACTTAAAATACAAGAATTAGTTGGGCTCTTACCAACCTAGATACAACAGTTCTTCTATCTTATTAGACTATGATCAACCTCATAACCTAAAGATATACAAAGAATTCAATGCAAACTTCAACTAACTATAATTAACCTTACAGCTAAAGAAGATGCAAAGGGAAGATCAACCTTTTCCTTTGTATCTCCAATTTCTATCAACCTAGAAATTGTAATTAAAGCAAATACAAGATTTCTATCAACCTAGAAATCTGAAGGTAAAATCAAAGAATAGGTAAAGAATTACAATACCAAGTTTGAGATGAAGATCTCAAACATTTAGCTATACAATTCTATTCAAATCTTGATAAAAGATCCTTGAATTGGTAAGATAAAGTGAGGTAGTGATGAATCTTGTTAAGCATAAATAGCTTTGAGATTTTTGCTTTTAAAAAGTGTGTTTGTTATGAAAACTATTACGTTTGAAATAGGGTTAGGGGTATTTGTAGTTGTTGTCAATAGTATTTGAAAAATAACTAATTTTTAGTCCTTGAATTAATTTGTGCATTGATTCATAGTGGTTACTGACTTATGAATTGATTCGTCTATAAATATTATAAAGAAATTCAAAACTTAAATCGATTGATGAATCAAATCATAGTATATTAAAATTTGGTTTTGAATTGATTAGGAAATCGATTCAGATGATTTTCCTAACTTTTGGTAAAAATATTTTTCAAAACTTTTCTTCATAAATCGATTGGTGAATTGATTCGAATAGTTTTCACAAGTTTTTCAATGTGAATTGATTCGTAAATTAATTCACAGAGTGTAAAATGATTTTTATAAAACTTGCACTTGTGAAAGATCATTTTAAAAACTTATTTGAAAAATATTTGATTTTAAATCACTTCAAGAGATTTATTGGATTTATTACTACCTCAATTTATGAGTTTTAAGAATTTTATTTATATCAAGTTAGAATAGAATTTTACTTATAAAAGATCCTATAAAAAATAAAATGATTCATAAATGAAGTTGGGGGTCTCTTGAATCATATGCACTTTGATCTTGTAAAACAAATAATAACCGCTAAAATATTTGATTAGATACAAATTGTTTTCAACATCAAAATCAAAAGGAATTATGATAACAAAGTAATCATATAAAAAATGCTAACAATCTCATTAGCTAGGCTAATAAGGCTAACAAATACTTTGTTTATAATTTAAATTTCTATTTTAAACTATTTACTAACTATTTAAGGCTTTCCTTGTCTTTTTTAATTGTAGAAGTATTAGAAATGAAACCTTTCTTAGGAGAAGGACATGTGGAAGAATTTTAACCATAAGCATTCTAACAAAATGATAGATATGATGGATAAGTTGTAAAAGAAAAGATTGGTTTAACTTAGATGGATTGGGATGAGAAATGGGGAGGCCTTTTCAAGTATCGAGAGGACCTTAAATTCGAGTTCAAGTTTGCGTAAAATAAGAGAAACATGGCCTTGGATGCAATTGGATGGGGTTCCTCCCTGCACACTAATAGATCCATCATCGTATCAAAGCATCGGTTATGCATGATAATGTTATTTTAACTTAACATTATTTATGCCATTTATATTGTTGTAGTTATGTTTGTATCACAATCTATATTGTCCATAAAAATTTTCATGTTATACAGATACATGAGATTGCGGTCGAGCTACCCATAGACAACTTGTTTTGTCACACTCACACCCAAAAATATGGCTAGTGGGTTTCACTTCAAGCTGCAGATTCCTATATAAGCATCTTTTCTTAACTTGTATTTTTGTTTTTAATTTATTGTATGTTTGGTAGTAAAAATACTATAAATAATTAATTGTTTTAATTTGTAAGAGAATTTCAATAAAAGAAAGGAGGACTTGATGTAAACTTAAGTGCAGATAGGTCCTAAGAGCTCTAGGGACATGACTAGAGATGCAACAGGGCCATCTGATCGTGATTTGTGAGTGAACATTATCGGTGGGACTATAAAAGGACTGGTCAATGGGGTTTGGATCTAGAACCATCAGAAAGAAACCTACATTGGCTACTACATTTCACATCGAGAGCATGTCACATGCTACATTGGATCAGCTCATGCATAGAATGGCTGACATATAACAACATATGCAGGTGATTTTTGCTTAGACGAAGCACCTTATGCTGACTTAGTATAATAATAGAGTCAGCATCTGCCGTCTCTTCCTAAACCTCATCCTCATTTATACTATCGCTAGCTCCCTGCCTGTTGCTAGCCATCTCTTGCCTACATATATCCATCACTACCATAGCCACCTCTATAGCTGGCGATTCAAGCACCATTAACTGGAGGTCTTGGATAGCACTAGTAGCAATAGATGCTACCTAGGATCAAGAGACAGATGATCAGTTCTTAAATTAGAATTAAAAATATTAAAATTAATTTTTTTAATACTAATAAAAATTATTTTAATAAAAATTAAAATTTTTTAGAAAATAATATTAAAAAATTTTAAAACATAATATTTTTTTGATGGATTTCTGACTTTTTTTTACGAAGTTTCTAACAACTATATTGATGACTGATTTCCAGCAGATAAAATAGAAAAAAAATTATGTAAAAAAACTATTCTCTCTAAATTTTCTAAGGAAAAAAATTATTGAAAAGAAATTTGATGATGGTTTCATTGATGCCCATTTTTCATTAGGAAGGAAAACATGATTTTAGGTAAATTTTTTCATCAGAATTTTTTTTTTTTGGAGTGTTCCCTAAAGAATGGTAATTCCATCAAATAATGCAATTTCTATTTTATCGCAAAAGCAATAAAATTATATATTATAATTATTATTTTGTTGATATTATAATATCACCTATTATCTTATATATGATTGGTATATAACTTGAAGAATTGAAGCCTTGTACATCTTTTATTTATTTTTAATAGATATTTTATTACTTTTTGTTGTAAGGATATTATTATAATTGATTGCATTTTTCCATTCCACTCCTACAATATTTTATTGTACCAAATATAATTATGGAATGGAATGCCCATTCCATTTTGGAGCATACCAAATATAATTATGGAAAGGTCATTCCATTCTATTCTATTGCATTCCTATTCCCACTCCCATTCCTATTCTCATTCCATTTCATTTCATCTAACCAAACATAACATAAGATGACATTTGGTTCATAGTTTTTTAAAGGATTAATTGGGATCACAAGTTTGGAATTTTACTGTAACACCCCCAATAGCTTAGAGTCTCCTAGAATAGTTTGTAGGCTAGTTGGGTACCTAGGAGTGGTTAAGTTCATAAACAAGCTATGGATGTAGTGGATGTATAGGCCTAGATTGAACTTGACCGATCAACTGATCCTAGAGAACCGGTCAATTGGCCAATTGGTCACTAATGGCCAGTTGACCACTTGCCATTGGAAACCTATATAAGCTAAGCAACCCTCACAATCTCATTTTCTTTTGTGTGGTTTTGAAAGAGAGAAACTTTAGGAAGTGAGGTTATGATTTATGCTTTGATTTTGGGTGTGAACTTTCAACCTAGGAGCTTATTTATCTTAATTTATTATGCTTAGCTTATAACTATCTTTTTCTTATTGTTGCAAAATGTTCTAGAAATGTAGGGTTAGATCCAAGTTTTTGGAAAAAAGCTACCGGGCAAGGGTTTGTGGCTAAATTGATGGCTTAGACCCACACTCGGACCAATTGGTTGATGGGTCACTTACAATTGGTTGATGGATTGCCCCTCCATGGGCCTATATAAAGTTGAGCACCCTTAACATGAATCATAATCTTATTTCTTTATTGTGTAGTTTTTAAAGAGAGTAAATCATTGAAATAGGGTTTTGATTTACACTCTTCATGAGTGACGATCTAAGGTAAAGTTTTAGGCCAAAAGGCTTGTTCCTTACCTTAGTTAGTTTGTGTTGTTAGTTGTTGTGCTAAGAAGTATGAACTAAACTTAAAGGGTTAAAGAAATAATGTATGACTTAAAAAATGTTAGTTATGTTATTTGTATTCTTATGTTTGGGTAATATGTATGTTTGTCTCGGTGGGCTGACGTTAAGGTTGGAGCTTAGATAATTGATCTTGGGTCAACAGATAAATGTTTCTTAACTAAATATAAAATATGGTAGGAAGAACTTAGACTAGTATGATGAAAAGACTTAGATATGACTAAAACCAAAAAAAGTTAAAATGGTAATTCCACCAAAACTTCATAGCTTTTGAAAAGTTTAGAAATGGGGTAGTTTAGTAAGCACAATCTCATACATGTGAATGTTACAAGGGCATGATATGATTCTTTATCGAGGAATGGTCTTAGAACATGATGAGCCTTGTAAGCCCATGTTAGCAAGGTATAGTATGCTGTGAAAGACGTACAAAATGAAATAAAGTAAGCATGGTTTGATTATGGGTCATATAACCTCGTCTTTTTCTTTTGTTTATTGTGCTAATATGATGTTTCACCTTGTAGGATAGGTAAATGATGTAATTTACTCAATTGAGTCCTGCCCCCATTTAAATCCAAGGGTCATGATGAAGCGACTAGAAGTAGTCAGTATGACAAGATCTTCCACTATTGCTTTTCTTGGTTTTAATTTGCTATTTATAAAAGGTTATGAATGATGTAAAAGAAGAATAAGAAATAAGAGTATATATGCATAGAGATGATATCATGGAAGAAAAAGGAACTATGACGGGAATGAAAATGTTACTTGATGTACTTATGTATTATTAGAGTTACTGTGGATGCTTATGAATACTTATAAACACACACACACACATATATATATATATATATATATATATTATGTGATGTTGCTATATCTATATGTATTGTTAAAGGTATTTTATCCAGTAGAAACTTTTACTTCATTGAGCGATTGTGCTCAACCTTTCTTTCCATCCTTTCAGGGAACGAAGATACAGTAGCCCCAATTCAAAGTGGGGCAACTCTTACACCTTAGGGGTGGCTAGTATAAGAGTTTTGTTTAACGGACAAAAATGATTTTTAGGTGATGTATAAGTACCAGTCAGACTGACTCTAGTTTGAATAAAAGGATTTTCAATTTATGAGTTTATTACATATTGGAGTTTATTTAAAACTATTCATGTATTGAATTTTATGATAGTATTTTCAAGATAATGCGCACATATGTTTTTATGGAAATTTGATGAATTTCTTTTTATTATGCATTTTTGTTTCAAGAGTTTATGGATTTTAGAGTTGTCAACAATCCAAGTCAAGTATATTCTAAAATTAAAAATAATTAAATACTTTTGTGATTAAATTTTTGTTATATTATTGTTTTAAATGTTACTTTTGCAAATAATTAGATTGAATAAATAAAACTAAATGTGATCATGAATATTTTAAGTAAGTTCACACTTATGTTTTTTCTTTGCAACTTTGGGTTTTTTTTTTCAGAGTCTTATCAGTACCTGCAAAAACCAACTTGTGGTAACAAACGCGTAAGCTAAATTGCAGGAAAACATAATCGCTTGCATAAATACTGTGTTATCCATCTATTTAACCCTTTAAGTTTTATGAAGGTGTTCAAATGGATAAAAAGATTGAATAAATGAGCGATGCATTCATGAATAATAAATTATTGTAATTCATAATTATTAAAAGGAAATCTCCTGCTGTCTACCAATTTATTTATTATTATATGATAGGAAAAGCAGTAAAGCTGAC
>JANHAO010006929.1:0-20729 GCA_026873985.1 Saraca asoca
AAAGATCTAGACACTCTGCCAAAAAGATTTTTCACATGCTTGATGCTTGTATGTAAAAACAAAGAAGAAAATAAAGGATAATCACCGTGGACGTAGGGGTCACCTGAACTTAGGCTAAACCACGATAAAAACTTTGTCTAGTTTCTTTTCCTTTCTCCTTGAATCTTTCATTATCTTGTCTTCTCCGTCACCATTGCATTGCAGTTTGGGTATCAGAACCTTCAATTGACCAATTAGTAAAATCGACCGTCAACAGAATTAGTGTAGAAATTTCCTTAAATTGAGATGAAGATTTAGTCATATATTACTATAAAAATAAAAAAAATAAAAGGAAAAGAAGAAAAAACCTAATTAGGACTAGAGTCTTACCCTAGTAGAACTTCTCTCCTCTCAAAATTAAAGAAAATACAAAAAATGATCTAAAAATTATTTTAAATAAGAGTCAACTACTTATTTATAAGCTCACTGCACTGCTTCTTAAGCTAGCTGCTAATTAAGGTTGGAAGAATGCTTCAATGGACGAGGCTCTTGTTTTATGAATTGTATTTTTGTCTTTCAAAAGTCCAATGGTCTTAACTTTTCATAAAAAATTGATTCCTAACTCAAGTTATGAGCTAAAAATAGAAATAGCTTTTCAAAGCAATCTAACCCATAATAAAATTAAACATTTAAGTTCACAATCATATAATTCAAAATGGTGTAGTTTTGTGCTTAAGTCCTTTATGAAAGTTGTTAGGATGGATCTTAATTATTATATGAGCTTAAGTTTACACTAAATGATTTGTACAACTCCACTTATGATGAAAATACCAAAATTGACTCTAGGTTGTAAGATAGTACTTTGTTTTAACTTTTAGGCTTTAATTGACTCCTAAAATGGCTGAATTGGGGTTTTGGGTTTTTTATAATATTTTTATATCTTTCTTTTAATTTTTCAAATACATAAGAATTATCTAAAATTAAGATCCAAAACTTAAGATATACCTAAAAACTTGAGACACTCTAAAATGGGGCCAAATTATCAAATATTAATAGTAAAAAGAGGTATAAGTGAGCAGAAGTCCCATATCAATGAGAGGTCGGGTGACCTTGTGTCTTATAAGGCGGGGGACACCCCCTTTCCCAAGCAAGGTGCCCTTGTGCGATTGCACAAAGAGGAGCAAAAATCCACTCTAATATACTTCTAAACTAAGACAGGACAATACCCCTTGGATAGAGGATCCGTCCCCCCAAGTGAGGCGTCTTTTCTCGAGTCAAACTCCAATAAGAACCTCGGATCCAAGTCGAACTCCAACAGTAACCTCAAGGGACAAAATCGTGTGATCATGAGATTAGTCAAAGCCAACAATGCCTCACACAAACAAAATTCATTAAAACTATCATCATCAAATAAATTCAATTAAATATAAAAAAATAAATAAATTATAAAACCAATTTTAAACATCCAATAAACATATAAATATAATAAAATATTAAATATAAAAAAATATAAAATATATATAAATTATATTCATCATTCCATTATTCCATCAAAATGAGTAGGGATTAAATCAAAAACACAAAGAGACCAATTCTATCAATTGTTCTTGCTTTCCCAATGCTCTGTCTCCAGCGAGTTGATGTGCTTCTGACACTGTTGAAATGTCATGTCTTTCATGGCCACATCACCTTGACCAGTTTAGACTCTATTCTTAGTTGTTCCACCTCTTCTTTCTCTTCCTCCCCCAGCAATTTTATTTAATAATATTATTTACTGTAGACATGTAAATGCAAATTGCAGATAAATAAACGCGAATTGAAAGATAAGCAGTGGATGCGGTGAAAACAACAAAATATTAATGGACACGAAATATCAGCATAAGCTGTAGAACAAAAATCCTCCAATATTGCGATCCGCGGTTTGCAGAATAAACAAATATTTAAGAATAGTAAACCACAGGTCTTAACACAATGGGGATAACAATTCTTTTGCAAAATAAACAAATTTTAAATAAAAATCCTCCAATATTATGATCTGACAACATTATCGTAATTTATTGCAAATTGGGTCTGTGCCGTCACCTTAAAATTACAATTACAAATACGATAAACCAAGATAAATAGATGAAGATGGTAATTTGAGAACCGTGGCTAGCATTGGGTTTAGTTCATGGTGATTAAGTAGAGTCAAAGAAGGCTTTGAAAAGGTGGAGGATGGAGATTGAGGAAGGAAGGACAAGAAGCGAAAAAAGAGATTAATTACCCCTTTTAATGATAATATATTCCTAAGAATTATATTGAGAAGAGTTATCAATCAAACAAGATGATTAGGATTAGGAAAGATTTAAATTCGTGATTATAGGAAGTTATAGAATTTTATATAAATTTTCATAACGAGTCGAATCATTAATTGAACTAATCCGTGTTGATAATTTTTTATTATTAATTATTCTTTTATTAGATGGCAATTCAACAAACAACCCAACTCTAATGTTCGAAAAAAAAAATTATAAGAGATACAATATTTCAAATCAGTATATTGCAACTTTGTAAGAATAGAAGTCAATTTTCGACATAAAAAAGTTAACAATAAGAATGTAATATTCATATTACCCATTTTAATAAAGAGTTTTTTTAAAAAAATTATCAATGAATAAGACACTATACTTGTTGAAAAAACAATATGGAATTAATTTAATATTTTGAAATTTTGAAAGGATTAATTTAATTTTGAGGTGGGTAAAATACTAAGAAAATAACTTATAGGTGAATCAATTTCAACCCTTTTTAAGTCATTAATAAATGAAACAAATTCAGATCATCCCACAAAGATTAAATTGTATTTTTCTCTATATAATATTAGTGTCATTTTGAAATAGGAAACAAGCATGCAACTTGTTGCAAGTTCAAATACAAAGGATTTGTTTGGTTATTATTTTTAAAAATAGTTTTTTGTCTTTATAAATTAAAAATAAATTTTTTTTGTTTGGATAACTATTTTTAAAATTTGTAAATGTGTGTTTTATAAACAAAAAAAATTAAAATGTTTTTAATCTTTTGTTTTTAAAACAACCAAAAAATAAAGAAAACAAACCCCTCATTAATAACATTATTATAATTAATTTTTTCAATAATTTTACCAAATATTTCTTATTTTATTTGTTTTGAAATTTTTTTTAAACCTTATTTTAGAAAACTATTTTAAAAAGTAAGAAATGAAAATATAAATAAACAGATCCAAAATTTTAAATCTCATTTCACATCAAAATTTTTGAGATATCTCTTTTGGATAATAATGATAATGATAATAATAAAAGAAGTGATCTAAATTCCTCCGTCCTTTCTTGTATCATTATTGAGTTTGATTGCATCAATTAATAATTAAAATATATTAAATAATAAACTAAATTGATAAAAAGAAAATTAATTTGTTATTACTCATAATAGTTGTATATTGTCGTATTTAATTTAAACTATTAGTGTTGTTAGTCAGAATTGACCCGCAAGGCAAAAAAACGTCGGCAAGGGCAACGTCTACCATTTAACAATATAGATATTATTTTGTTTCATAATACAAATTTCAAATTCTCGCTTCGTCCTTGCACCCTCAATCTTCAAAAGTGCCTCGAGAAAAAAAAAAAAAAGCATGTTCAAGGCACAATCCAAGAAATAAATATAATTTAGAAATCTATGGAACACATTTTGAAAAAAAAAAAATAAGAGGAAGATAATTTTTTTTTTTTGTAAAATTTTTTTCAGCACCAGATTTGGATAAAACATGAAATTGAAAAATTATGGTATTCAATCAAATTAAAACTAATTAAAAAATAGATAAATAGTATATAATAAAATTAATTTAAATGAAAAATTAGTACATATAAATAAAATATTAATTATATAATCATAAATTATTTTTGTGCAATATTTAAAATATAAATTAATTAATTAAAATTAAAATCATATTTTTCTTTTAATTTTTTTTCCAGTTCTGCGGGGCTTTCATCATTCATCTTTTCTCACTTCTCTTCTGGTCTCTCTCTCCCCACAAGTACTTCTCCGTTCTTCCCTCTTGCCGGCTAGCCACCGCCACCTTCGATCCTCAATTCGTCGGTTTCGTGTCGAAATTCTGACGCCATCAAGCCTCCTTGTTTGATGAGTTAGTAGCAACTGATGCTCCACCGCAAGCCACCAGCTACCAATGCGACTACGATGCCCCACCAACAAGCTTGCAGCGGCCACACGTGAGGCATGGAGAGGCTGGTGGAGAGCGTAAGTCCAATCCGAGCTCGTCGGAAGTCGCCGCTTCTTCACCGGTGGATTTGAAATTTTCCCAACAAAAACCGTTGTAGAGTAAGCTTAGGTAAATGCGGATTCTGTGGAGCATAACGCTACGTGAAATTTTTAATTGCATCTTGAGTTAAATTTTGAAGACTGGGAGAGTTAGATTTGGACTGCTGATTTAGGGATTATTTTTAGTCAATTTTGATGTGATATTAAATTTCTTTGAAATTTAAATCACTGTTTGCAAGTTATTAGAGTTAAGTGTCTTGATTGAAATATTGGTTTAATATGATGTGCAAGTATGGGGTCAAGTTAAATATGATGAATTGGGAGTTAGAAAATTAAACTTAGAGCTGAGAAATAGTATAGAATTCTTCAGATTTAGTTGAAGAATTAATGAATAATTACTTCTTTAATAATTTAAATTGTCATAAATAAATTTTGATTTATGGAAGAGTTGGATTTTAGTAAAGTTTACCAGATAATTGAGTTAGGTTGTCTTTATTAGATGTTAGAAACTAATTTTGTGATATTTGGTTTGTGTGTGAATTTTAGAGTTTTGTCCGAGGTTGCTTTAGGGAAAAAGATTCTTAACCAACCATCATTTGTTGAAAATTAGAATTATAGGTAACCTTCATTTATCAAGGTGAATGAACACTCTACAATAATCTGTAGTTATAATTTTTCTTTTCTTATTAACATCGATGTGGACTGGTTCTCATAATTAGGTTTTAACAACAATTTTATTAATAATTGTTTTGCTATAGTTTCTATGATGCTCATAACCATTTTTTTTTTGTTTACTAATATGTTGGGAAATGAATTTATAAAATTATCATAAATATGAACTTGCTCTTACGCTTATGTTAGTAGTAATTTCATTTGAAATGGTTTGCTATGAACGACTATAAATGTAATTGTTTTGAAGTTGTTGTCATGACGCATTGAAATTATTATTCTTTTTCATTTATTACTATATATACAGACATTAGTTTATGAGTTTTAAATATGGGTTTTATAATTTTGTATATAAATGTCTTCATGAATAGAAATGGATTAAAATTCTAAATTTTATTGATTAATGGTTTGAAAGATAGATTTTTGAAAGTTTTGAGAGAGTGGACAATATATGGTTTTTCTTATGTCAATGATGAAGTAAAAATTTATTCTAAGTTTATGGAACGAGTTGATTATAAATAGACTATTGGGAGTTTTCCTTATAAAACTCAGGAAAACTCCTAAGTGCATTTGGAAATTTTTGAAATTGCTATTATGGGAGGTATACGGGAAGAATATATGTGAGAAATGACAAGAGGGAGTGTAGATAGATCATTGATGTATTTATTATATGTGATATTTGCTACTAAGGTATTGGATTTAACATCAACCTTTAGGAAGGAATTTGATCCTGATTATATTTGTTTTACTGAATTAGGGATTTAATCCTAATTCCTACATCTGACATTTGTTTGGTTGCCTACAAGACAATTTTCATTGGATCTTGCTAGTTTTCTTTCATTTGTGTATTTTGAATATTATATTGTTAATTGTCTAAGATTTCATAAGTATGTTAGATTTTCAACTAAAATAACTGTTTATAAAAAGTAAGATCAAGTTATGAATTGATTTATTTTATTGAATTAGTTTTAGAAAAGAAAAATGATAGTTTATGAAAAGAAAATGACATCTTCAAAGTAAATTTAAGTTTATTTTTAGTAAGTTAATAAGATTTTAAAATATCATTTTTTTTAATCTTTTTATTTTCCAATCTATGATGATTAGTTTATTTTAAGAAACCATGTTTTCCGTATTTCATTACCTGATACTTTTAGATTGTGAGTTATTGTAGGCTATTCACTTACTGAGTTCATGTGACTCATCCTTTCCTAATTTTTATTTCTTTCCAAGTTTTTAAAAATAAAATAAGGTCACACATATTAAGTTGTCCAATTGAATGTATCTGGGATTTTATAGCACAAATAGTAAAGTAACTAGACAGTTGAAATAAGAAATTTGATTTATATACAAGTTGAGTTGTTTATATTTGTGTTACTTGTGTTCAAGTTATATTGATTTGCAAATAGTCTTATCAAATCTGTGTTGATTGTCCTTGATTAGTGTCCAAAAATAAGGGAGGTTATGTCAAAATTCCGAAAAATTTAAATAAAGTGTTCAGTATTTGTTTGAATTTTTAAGTTGATGTCTTTATTATGTCTTGTTTAATTGTGCCCGTAGTTTGAGAGGCTTATAGGAAGTCAGTTGATGATAATTTCCTATGTTGATCACGTTTCTAAGGTTAGGACGTGGCATAACATCACATAAATAAAAACATTATGATAATCTATTTAGGATAAATGATTTTTATAATATATTTAAAATTTATTAAAATTATAAAATGATATTTTCTTTTATATAAAATGAATTTTTAGTTTAATTTCTAATATAAAATTTGTGCAACACATAGTCTATCTTTAATATAAATAAAGAGAGATTAAATAATAATATTCTAATTTATTTAAATATTTATATTTATATTAATTTAAAATTTTATTTTTATATATATATATTATTTCTATAAATTAAAATTTTTGAATCCGTCACTATCAATTATTAGGCTCTGTTTCACATGATAGCACTTGATGATATGAAGAGTAACCTTGAATCCAACGAAGTGATGGCAAATAAATGGCAAATAAATAATGTAGAGAACTTTGTGATGAAGACCCGGCCAGGGGACGGAGGTGACCATTCTTGAAATGCTGATTATTTTTTATCATAATTTAAAATTTTATTTTTGATATGTGTTTGATCTATATTTTGATTTCATTTAATTTGCCTGAAATCGTTCCACCAGATAATCTCAATTTCAAGTGTATAGGAGGAGCCATCTTTGTTGCTGTCATGATGAAGACTGAATAATTTATTGTGCCAACCTCAAACACATACTAAGCTTGCACAAAGAATTAGTAATATTTATTATGGATAGAGATAACGAATAATTTAAACAGACAGAAAAATATCAGTATTGAGTACAAAATGACAAAGGGAGTTACCATGACTTGGAAACACACATGAATTGCACAAGAAACTTCAGTTTAAGAGGATTTCAGCAATGAGTTCACCGGGAAGATCCGGGCATGACAGTTCCAGCTCAGGTGGAGTGTAGTTCCCACGCGCAGCTGATGAGGGCTGAGCTTGCATATTGATAAGAAAGACAGAGACAATCCCTTAGAACCCCTAAAGTAGGCACTGTGAGATGAATGTGGTCTCTATGAAACACAGGTTGCAAAACTTCCCTCCACTGCTCCTTCCCCACATCAGAAGAGACAATGAATTTATTATAGGAAGCCACTTCTGAACTATTAGACCGTATAGTTAGCCAATTAAGAGTGCCACTAAGAAAAGTTCCCATGTCCAATATAGTGTAAGGGAAAGTCTGAAGTTTTCTCCATGAATCTTCACCGAGTGTATACACTTCTGCCACAGTTTCAGCCTCGGGATCGCAAGATATTGCTACCACCTTGTACTTGCCACTGACATCATCATTTCCAAACCCAAATCTCGTACAACCAAGATCCGATAACTCCTCAATCCTAATCAAGCGTGGAGATCTTTGAGACTCCAATTGGGTAGCTGGGTTATACAAACGCAAATAATCGAAATCACATTGAACCAAACAAATCAACCCATTGCATAAACCTACGATCAAATCTGAATACTTCAACGGGGGCCTAACATTTTCCTCTAGGTTTGATGCATTATTGAAGAATGATTTTAGAGCAAAAGGGTTCCTTACATGGTCTATAGATTGGGATGGTGGCACTAAGCGCTGGTGACCGAAGCTGGGATCTTTAATTGATCGGTGAAGGTGGTTCTTCACGAATTGGGGATCAAAGATCAGGGATTTCCACGACTTGCATACACACCTGAATCGCAGAAGAGATTCCGCGGAAGCCTGGAGACGATTTCGAATATGAGTTCCTGCGGTAGAATCAATGGTGGACGTAAAGCCTCAAACTCATCTTAGGTTTTGTTCTATATCTAATTATCTACTTTATTATTTATTTTTAATTGAGATAAATTTTTTACTCTTTAATGTTCACTTAAATTTTAATAATGCTTACTAACTTTTATTTGAATTAATTGTAACAAATAACTTTCAAAATGCATACAACATTTTGAAAAATCAACCGTTTTTTAATGAAAAAATATTATGTAATTAGGTGGAATGCTAAATAGATTGAAATAAAAGTTAAAATTATTTTACTATATGAATTTAAAATTATATCTTCTTCTTTATTGAGTTAAGATACAAAATTTTTCTCCTTCTATTATGAATTCTCAAAAATCATTTACAACTATGATAAAAAAAAATTATTTGATAATAAAAAAAAAAGAATTTCAAGTCAAAAAGGTTGAAATTTTCTTTTTGTGAAAGTTACGACAAAATTTCTTCTCAAAACTCATTTGTCAAGAATTCTTTTTAAAAATTTCTCTTCTTGTCAACCACTATAGTAGAAGGAAAGAAATTTCTTTCTTTATTATTAATAATTTTTCTTAATTATAATTGTAAATGAGATTTGAGAAGGAGAGAAATTTTATATTCTAATTTAACAAAAAAAATCCAGTTAGCAACGTAAGATTTTTTTTATTAAAAAATAAATAATTTTTCAAAATATGTGATATTGTGTTTTTTTTTAAATTAAAAGTTACAATTAATTTAAATAAAAGTAAGTGGGCATTATTAAAACATGATAAAAATTAATGGATAAAAAATATACTGTCCTTCTTTACAGCCTGAAGGAGTTTTTTGATATTATATACACTTATCCCAAATATTAAAGTATTATATTATATTTTACACTTGATATTAGATACATTTATCCCAAATATTAAGGCATTATATTATATTTGACACTTGTTACGTAAACTAAAGGAAGTGAAACTAATTTTTTAATTGGCATGTGTTTGGTAAATTTTTAAGATTAAAAAAAGGTCAAAGTCAGTTTTTATCTAATTTAATTTTGAATGAAAATTAATTAGAAAAATACATTATATCTCTTTATTATGTTTCAAAATCAATTTGTATTCATAAACATTAAAATCCAACATATAATCTCCAAAAGTTTTAACTAAAATGCAAATGTTATATTTAATCTTCCTTTTAATGAGAATTTGTTTATTTCAAATTGTTTTTTAAATTTTTCTCATATTTCAGCTTATTTTTAATAATTGAATAAATTAGGGCCTATAATTTAATCCGCATTATCCATATGAACCAAAAAAAAAAATTTAAAACTTGTGGAAAATTTTAAAAAATGCACAAATAAAAAAAATCATAAAAATTGCATTCATGAACCTATTGTTAGCTTTTGAGTTCAGATGATACGAAAGAGAAATAAGAGCCACCAATATTTTTTTAAAAAAAAACTCTAAATATATTGAAGAAAAAGCTTACCCTCGTTGAAATTATCCTCAATTTGCTATAAAATAATTTGAAATAAATCATAATTTATAATTAAATTATGCTAATAATGAGAGTTTATTTCTTAACTAATACAAAAGACAAGCATAATAGAGGTTTAATCAAAATTTTAAGATTTTACTAATAATTTATTTAATATTATCAGTCAAGTGAAAACAAAAGTTAAATATCAAATTTAAAAGTTGAAAAGGTCAAATTGATTTTAAAATATCGATTATGGGGTAAAGTACATTTTACCCTTCATAATTAATTTTTATTTAATCCTATAACTTTCCATTTTTACTGGTTCATTTAAAATATAAATTTTATTTATTATAATTTTTCTAATAATATAAAAATCGTACCACTCACCTTCAACTAAATGTTATTATGTAGTGAGTATGTTTCACTTGTCACGAGAGAAAATGAGGAGAAATTTTAATTTTCTTTTTCATTCCAATTTAAATTATAGATATAACTTATATATTTATCTGTTTTAACAATAATTATTTATTTGAATTATCTATAATCAATCTCTAATTTAATAGTTTAATTTTCTTGCTAGTAAAGTATTGAATTTTTAGTTTAATTTTTTAATTTTTTAAATTATAAAATAATATTTGATTTTAAATTTTTAAAATTTGAATTATTTATTTATTTTTTTAGGTGATGAAATTTTAATATTTTAATATTATTGAAATGATTTTCAACTTAAAATTTGGTGAAATTATATTTAAATATTAATATTAAAAATAAAACTTAAAAAAAATTAATATTTTAGTGAGTTACATATTTCAAAATTTAAATAAATTTAATAACATATACTCTAATTTTTAAATTGTAAATAACTTTAATAAATATTATATATCCTCATTCTTTAAAAAAATTATCTATTTCAAAAAAAAATTATTTAAGAAAATTATCTATACCCGATTTTTAGTTTAAATTCATTAATAAATTTCAATTTAAATTATTTTTGTGTATTAAATAATTTATATATAATAAATAATTATATTTGTATAGAAATAAAATGTTTATCAATATATTATTAGTAATATTTAATTATGACTTGGTAGACAATGCCTATATAAAATACCAGGCCCTGATCCATAGAACATAATTGGCGTAAAAGATCACTGTTAGAAAACCTTCTACAAGTCTAATCATGCAAACTCTTTGCCAATTAGCATAATATACAAAAGACCCATAATGATATTAATGCATAGACAAGTATTTACACATCAAATCCTAACAAAAATCCGACAAAGCTTCTTTTATTTTTAAGACACCTGGGCTCAAAGTTTATACAACAGACAAGGGCTATGTGCTATTACGACCTATATAACAATAAAAAATTAGAATGGCCCAGATAACACAATTCTATATCTTGCTGAGCACTCATCAATCAAAATACATGCATAACACAACTATACCAATTGCCAAAGTCTTCACCAACAATATACCTTTAAACTCGACAGAAGGTGATCTACTTGATCAATGAGCATATCCTCAACCAATGGAATGTGGAGGAATGGTGGGGTGTTCTCGAGCTCTCTCTCTCTCTATATATATATATATATATATATAGGGTGAGTTTTATGGAAACTTAGTGAGTTAATAATCTCATAAAAAATAAAAAATAAAAACTTCATTTATAATTCATATTTGAAATCTAAAGAATAAAATATATATGTAGTTGTGAAGATAAACTTATCCATTCAAAAACTTTAATCTCAAAATAGTTTTGGAAACTTTCATCCATAAAGAAAATCAAATAATTAAAAATGTGATATTCAACAACATAAAAAGAGCAACAAAGTATACTACTATGAAAATATCTAGCATGGTGTAAACATGTGAAAAATTCGATAAAGCTTTCTAAAATATATCAATACTCAAATAGCAAAATACTCAACTGAAATCCTAAAGGATAATTCTAAGATGTAACCATACCAAATAAACATCGTCATAATCCATCCAAATGCGCCTATCAAATATTCATTTATTCTTATATTTACATATCTCCCCCTTATTGCTCCATCACGTATTTTATTCATAAGTGCACTTAAAGGTTTCCAATAAATTGCCAATGGATCTAGGACTCAAATCAATAAATTATTCAAAAATATTATGCTACCAAGTCTCCCTATAGATAAGAGACATTTTATTAATATCATAATATCTAAATCCAAACATATAATCAAATATTCCTTGTAGCATAAGCTTCAAAAATAATAACCTTCCTATATCACATAATATGAAACCCTTGCATTTGTAAACAATAATCATTATAAAATGCACAAATACATTAAGTCATTTTCATATTTATTCATTATATAGTAAAATGAAATCACTAGTTCTAACAACATAAATCAAGGTAAAAACATAATTTTATCATGACAAATCAATTTCTTATGTATACATATAACGTACTGTTAAACTTTTGAAACAAGTCAACATAAAGAAAAATTCCATTATTCCAAAAATCATAATAATCCATATCATAAAAATTATTTTGTATTGCAAATGAGATTTATCAAAAGAGTAGGATTATCTACTCATCTTATAAACTCCTTAAAGATCAACTTTTCCCTCAAGAGGATTGATTAATGTCACAAGAATGCTCCTCAAAAGCTAGATCAATCAACTTGGAAAATTGAGTCACTCAACCTAGTTGGGTATAAACACCATCAAGATCAATACTTGTACTTAGTTTTAAAGTTCTCTTAACTAAGCATACTTATTTTACACTAATATTGAACTTCAATATCTAAGCTAAAATTTCAAGATCAAATAGCAGAATCACCTACTTGGATTTTTCAGCTAAAACTCCAAAAACTTGATGTTGGTGTGCTTGGTCCTTCAATAGGAATTTAACTAAAGCAAATTAATAAGAAAATTTTCAATTTTCTTTAACTTTGAAAGTAAGGATTTCAAGATAGATCTACTTGAAAACTTAATGTAAAATGCCTATAAAATAAATCCAGTGCTTTAGAAATACTCACCACCATCCAAAGTATCAGTGGGGAACTCAGTTTGGCTTAGATCCTCACCAGCAAGCTAACTGTAACTCGATTGGAAATAGAGCTTGAAAGGAGAGGATGAAGCTATTGAGCTAGTCGAAAAGAAGAGGCGCTAGAGATCTAGAAGGTCTAAGCTACCTAGATGGTGATAAGTCCAAGAAGGAAAAGGTCACCAGTAGAATAGAGTAGCGATAGGGGTTTCAGGAAAGAGAGCCAAACACATGCGTAGGAGAAAGAGGGATGCTAGAGAAAATATAACATAAAATGAAATGGGGGTAAATTATAGTTTTACCCCATTGACTCAACAGCGTCTTCAAAAAAGTCCTTTTAAAAAAGGGAAAAATTATATTTTGACCCTAACGATTATTTTAAAACCCTCACTTTAGTCTAACCGAAATGTATTTTCATTTTCCTTATTTCATTTTCTTGCTATTTTCTTTTTAAGGCATTACAAACTCTTTATTCTAACAAAAGAATTCATCATCGAATTCTAGAGGCATAGTTATACAAGTTTAAACATAGTATCTATAGAGAATAAGGGTCCAAATTATAAGAAGTCAAGGTCTATATCAACAAGTCACTTAAACTAATGAGGGTATTTATCCATCTTAAGAGACTTAAGTTCCATGTCATCTCTTCTTTACTATGATCTTCCTATAGGACCTTCATAAAAAGGGATTCTTTAAAGTGGAGTTTTATGATTTGCTCTTTGTTACCAAATATCATCACTCACCCTAACCAATAATGAATAATGCATCATAATCACGAATGGCCAAGAAAAGATGTGTCATTCCACATAGCACTCTCAAGACATCTCTTGACCTTGTTCCTAAGAAACATGGATTTTGCTTTGAAAAGTACCATCAAATGGTTCCCAGACATTGCTACTTGTTATAGTAGTAGTGGGAAAACCATCAACCAAGAGTTGCTAGTGAGAGTTTCCTAATTTTTGAAAACTTGCATTGTCAGGGATGGTAGTCACAAGCTCCTCCCTAAGATCTAAGGTTTCTTGCAATTTATGAACAACTTTTTTAAAACTTCAAGATTTACTTAGACAACTTCCTATTGGTTGACCAGTATGATTTAAAATAGTAACATTTTCAATAGAAACATCTTTTCTTTCCTCTAGAAGTATAAAAATACCTAGGCATTGAGAAACATAATGCTAGGGCAAGTCTTTCTTGATACTTTCTTGAGTTCTCCATGCTAAATCAAAAGAATGAACTCATATCTATTACATCTAAGTAACAATCTAAATATACGGTCAAGGTCCTAGTTAGGACATCCACCGAATTCTAATTTTCCACACTTGAAAGTTTTATAATCACATATCACTACTCATGATACAATGGGTTAACTATATTAGCTCATAAATGCAATACTCATTCATATCTAGATAAGACAATGTCACTATATGTACATAAGTGTTCACACATGGCATCTTCCTAAATTCAACCTTTCTGAGCAAAGCTATACTCCCACAATTATACATTTCAACCAGACATATAACATAGTTCTCTTCTAAACCTTAATCTATCTTGACCTATTTAAGATACCATATCTGATTAGTACATAAGATCATCATAAAAGTAGTGTTATTTCCTTAAAAGTATATAAACTGTCTCTGATACTCATTTCATATTCAAACACTTACAAATACATAGATAATGTCCAAGATTCGAACAACCACATATACCTACATACCTTTATACTTCCATATATCATATATGGTATAATGCTAATCTATTCTCATTCAGCTATGTCAATTAAGACAAGACATTGCATAACATGGATTCAGGCCTATTTTAATTACTAGAACATTGATCATCTTTCAAAGATGTAAAAAGTAACTAATTTACTTACTCACATCAAAGGCTAAACTAAAAGAAGTTCCTTTCATAACTATCAATTTGGATTGATTACCTTTGATACCTCTAATAACACCAAGAAATGATAGTTGTAACTTTTGAAGCAAGACATCACATACTTCTTAGTACAAAGAAATTTGACTAGTAACCAACATTCAATATTTTCATTAAAGCTTGACCAAACTCAATCTTTCAACTCATAAGCATAAATCTACCTTACTACCTTCCTAGAAATTTCTAGCCACTCAAAACATTCTACCATGTCTACTTAGGTAATACCACTTATTTAGTCCATCATTTGGCATTACAAATTCCTATCTCATTACATGTGTACTTATTGTTATAGGTTACTTAAGGAAAATCAAACATTCCTTAGTCACTTTACAAGCTGTTTCCAAAAACTTATATATAAATATATACATGATCTCTCCTTTCCATATCCACAGTCTCAATTGCACCCTTAATACACACAACATCAGCTTTCTAGGATCCAAGGCCAGAAACAAATAGCAAAGGAGTAAAAAGTTAGTTATAACTTATGACTAATTTTATGTCTATACCAAATGGGTTGGTAACATTCACCATGACCCATCCAAGTATCTCAAATTTCTCGTCACTTGTTAGAAATCGCTCCAATGGTGTAAGCTTCCACAACAAAATCTCCTTAATGGAACCACATAGCATTGCAACAATTGCTAATGGGCTTGAAGGTTATGCCTAAGAGTGACAACTCTCCTAACATTACCTTGGTGTCTAGGAAGCTGGTCCTTGGAAATTTCCCCATCTTTATAAATGTAAGGTAAGCCTTCCTCTCCTAAAATAACTATTGGCAATGATTTTATCTCTTCAATGTCATCTCAAGGATTTTTCATTTGCTAGCATACAAATAATCTCTATTATGTCCTCCCTCAACTACATACATTTTATGCTAGCAGTTCCTAGAACAATAACGTGTAATTAATTATTACTAAGAAATTTAAAAACACATTGTAGGTTATTATTCTTACATTGCTAGTCATTCATATTTTGAGATCATAATAAAAGTGATCTAGCATGCAACATATTAACCAATTCTCCTCTAGAGTCCAACATTACAAATGTAGTCGTTGGCCTCCTTAGTCCATAATAACAACCCATGACCTTGGATTGGTGACCCTTTTCTCTGCCTAAGATACACCATTGTTAGTTTTACAAGAGGTAACTTTTGTAGTAGCACCTTCTTCATACTTTTTCTAGCCAATAAGCTAATTTGGGCTTTTCACCTATATCTCAACCAAATCAGGTGTAACACTACTATTTCCAGCATTACCACCTGGTCTTGGATTAGGTTCACTACAAAGTCTCACATTCTTAATTCCACTACATTTCTTCTCAATTAACTTGTAAAATGAAGTCAATTTTATGTGTGATAAGTCTTCTTTACAAGCTAGAAAGTGGTTGGAGGATTATTTTAGCTTTACCAGAAGGCTTAAGATTAAGTTCAAAAAGCTTATCAAGTATAAGATCATCCCCATCTCTAGATACATGGAGATAGTAATCTGAATCTAGCTCCCAGAGAATAGGTTTCCCTACTTATGGTTAGAGGTAACCTAAAAATAAGTTTATTGTAACTTATTTTTCCCTATCAATGTAAACATTGTTGTAGTATCACTTTATAGATTCCAAAAGCTCTCTTGATTGGATTGTTACTTTCCACTTTCCTTACCTCCCAAGAAACATGATACTGTGATATGTAGAACCACCATATTGTTGGGCAAGAGCATCTCTTATACCTTGATACATATCCATTAAGGTAGCATCAATGCTACTATCAAGATCCACTTTTGAGACATTGGTCAAGCCTATCACATGGAGCTAACATCCTAAAAGGTTGAAGACTATAAGCATACTAGGTTGCATTTATACTATCTAAACAATCAATATAATTGGTACATAAAACTCCATTCTGAAAACATGGTGCATAGCTATTTTTACCGTATTGCTCTATTGCCCAATACAAGTCTCTCTATCTTGACTAAGTACAAAATTAAGAATTTCATTACTATTTCCAATCCTTGCATGATCCCCAAAATTAGCCTTCAAACCTCTAAAGGAAAAATCCCTTCTAATGTTGGCTCAAGTGCTTTTATTGGCCCTTTTTATAATGTTGAGTTTACCACTATAGGCAAAACCAATTGAATCATGTGCCTCACTGGCCATAGCACCTAAAATTACCAAAACATTGACATACTCTTTGAAAGCTTATGAAAGTCATAATGAACAAATCTAAGATGATTTTTCTCAGGTAGAATTTGGTTTAGACACCCAATAGCATGTGTAAATTCACACCTCAACATCCTTTCTCGAGGTCTTTTTTTTTTTCAATAGTCTTAATCAAATTAAGCACAATAATTAGATTTCCATATCTCAAAGAAAGATCTTCTAAATGCAATTTTATTACTTGATATGTTAAGTCATACCTCTGGAAGATTATGTTAGGCTTAGGATTAAATTTGAAAGCTTCTTATGACTAGAAAAGTGATATTGAGTCACACATTTACACATCTTGTTGGAAAGATCTCATGATTTCCTCAAAAATCTGCATCCTCTTAGGTATGTTTGTATCATCTACATCATTACCTTGCCTAGTTGCATTTGCACTCATTAGCATGCATAATCTGTGACCCTTGTATAACTAGCCAATCTTATCAAAACTAGATTTGGCTCCTTTTATCATTGACGAAAAATATTTAGTTTTACTACACTCTCCTTAACTCAAAGAGTCTCTCTTCTGGTTTGCTAAAAGAGGACCACTCTTACAATAGTCATCAACAACGTTTAATATCACCTTCCTAATATCTAACAAAAGGATTCATGTAGACAAGATTCAAATATGCATGAAAACAAAAGCAAAAGATTTAGGAATTGCAGAGATTTTCAACATATTTATGGTATGGGTATCGATATTTCCTTATGCATGTGCTGTGCTTCCAAGCGCACTAATATAAACTCGGTATGCTTATCCCAATTTGATAGTTGGAAACCCTTAATCATGCACATAAACCCTAGACTATGCTTTGATACTAACTTTGTCACGTCCTAATCCATAAAACATGACTAGTGTAGAAGATCATTATTAGGAAACCTTCTACAAGCTTAACCATGCAAACTCTTTGCCAATTAGCATAACATACAAAAGACCCATAATGACACTGATGCATAAACAAGTGCTTACACATCAAATCTTAACAAAAATTCGATGGAGTTTCTTCTATTTTTCAGATACCTGAGCTTAAGGCCTATACAATAAACAAGGGCTATATGCCCACCACATCCTGTATAACAATACAAAATTACAATGACCCAAATAACACAAATATATATCCTACTAAGCACTCATTAGTCAAAATACATGCACAACACAACTCTATCAACTACCAATGTCTTCATCATTAATATACCTTTAAACTTCATAGAAGGTGATCTACTCGATTAATGAATAGATCTTGAACTAATAAAATATGGAGGAATGGTGGCGTGTCCTCAAGCTCTAATATATATATATATATATATATATATAAGGTGAGTTTCATAAAAATTCAGTGAGTTGAAAATCCCATAGAAAACAAAAAAAAAACCTTCATTTATAATTCATATTCTAAGTCTAAAGAATAAAATATGTTTGTAGTCATGAAGATAAGCTTACCCATTCAAAAGCCATAATCTTAAAATAGTTTTGAAAACTTTCTTCCATCAAGAAAATTAAATAATTAAAAATGTGATATTCAATAACGTAAAAATGAGCAAAAAAAGTATGCTACTATGAAAATATCGATCATGATGCAAACATGTGAAAAATTCAATAAAGCTTTCTAAAATATATCAATACTCATATAGCAAAATATTTAACTGGAATCCTAAAGGATAGTTCTAAGAGGTAACCATACCTAATAAATATCACCATAATCCATCCAAATGCGCTTGTCGAATATTCATATATTTGTATATTCACATATCTCCCCTTTATTGCCCCATCACATATTCTATTCACAAGTGCACTTGAGGGTTTCCAATGAATTACCAATGGATCTATAATCTCAAATCAATAAATCATTAAAAAATATTATGCTACCAAGTTTCCCTACAGATAAGAGACATTTTATTAATATCATAATGTCTACAATCCAAACATATCATCAAATATTCCACGTAGCGTAAGTTTTAAAAATAATAACCTTTCCATATCACATAATATGAAATCGTTACATTCATAAACAATGATCATTATAAAATGCACAAGTATGTTAAGTTATTTTCATATTTATTTATTATATAGTAAAATGAAATCACTAGTTCCAACAACATAAATCAAGATAAAAACATAATTTCATCATGACAAATCAATTTCTTGTGTGTGTGTGTATATAACGTACTGTTAAACTTTCAAAAAAAGTAAACATAAAGAAAAATCCTATTGTTTCAAAAAATCATAATAATCCATATCATAAAAATTATTTCATATTGCAAATGGAATTTATCAAAAGAGTAGAATTATTTGCTCACCTTAAAAATATCTTAAAGATCAAATTTTCCCTCAAGAGGATTGATTAATATCACAAGGATGTTCCTTAAAAGCTAGATCAGCCAACTTGGAAATTCAAGTCACTTAACCTAGTTGGGTATAAACAGCATCAAGATCAATACTTGAACTTCATTTTAAAGTCCTCTTAACTAAGCACACCTATTTTACACTAACATTGAACTTTAATATCTAAGCTGAAATTTCAAGATCAAGTAGCAGAACCACCTACTTGGATTTTTCAACTAAAACTCTAAAAACTTGATGTTGGTGCACTTGTTCCTTCAATAGGAATTTAATTAAAGCAAATTAACAAGAAAAATTTCAATTTTCTTTAGCTTTAAAGGTAAGGGTTTCAACCTAGACTTACGTGAAAACTTGATGTAGAATACCTATAAAATAAATCTGATGCTTTAGAAATACTCATCACCATCTAAAGTATCGGTGGGAAGCTCAGTTTGGCTTAGATTCTCACTGGTAAGCCAACTACAACTCGATTGGAAATAGCATCAAAGAGGAGAGGATGAAGCTGCTGAGTTAGCCAAAGAGAAGAGGCGTCAGAGATCTAGAAGGAGGGAAGATGACTAGTGGTCTGAGCTAGCCAGGTGATGGCAAGCCGAAGAAGGAAAAAGTCATCGGTGGAAGAAAGCAGCGATAGGGGTTTCAAGAGAGAGAGCTGAACGCACACGCAGGAGAAAGAAGGCTGCTGGAGAAAATATAACATAAAATGAAATGGGGTAAATTATAGTTTTGCCTCGTTGACTTAGTAGCGTATTCAAAAGGTCCTCCTGAAAAAGAAAAAAATTACATTTCAACCCCAACGATTATTAAAATCCTCACTTTAGTCCAACTGAAGTATATTTTCATTTTTCTTGTTTCATTTTCTTACTATTTTCCTTTTAAGGTATTACAAAAAAAATTTACTCTTTAAATTTTCATATTATCTTTAAATACCAAATACCAAAGTTGATATTTCATAGGTTTCCATTTTGAAATTTTTATCACTTTTGAATAATTATCACAATTTTAATTTAAAATATTTCTAAAACTTAATAAAAATATTTCTAAAATGTATATTTATTTAAAAAATATATTAATTATAATAATATATGAACTCTTATTAATCAAATAATTAAATCTTTTGGCAGTTAATTGAAATTTTTTAAATAAAATAATTTATAAATAATTTCACATGAGTATTAAAATATTAAGATAATATTTTTGAAATGATGAAAAAAACAAATGATAACTTTAACTAATTTAAAATATTAATGCAACAATTTTATTAAATTAAAAGAAATATAATATTCCTTTACAATTAAGACGAATATAATTATTCTAATTATATAGTCATTTAATAAATACAAATATAATTATGGTTCATTAAAATTTAAATATATTTTATAATTTAAATTCATATTACAAATTACTGTCAAATAAAATTATTAAACCTGTGCATTAAATGGGAAAGAAGCTAGTTTATATAATAAAGTCTAATTCAAAACTAATTTTTGACTAAAATTTAAATAAACTAATTATAATATAAAATTATATCA
>JANHAO010006930.1:0-20727 GCA_026873985.1 Saraca asoca
CAGCATTCTTAAATGACATGTTCACTTGAAATATTAGGTGTCCAACAATAGTAATTGAGGTTCATTGAATTTTCCAAATCACCAGCTAGGGTCATGTGCGATGCAATGGCTTAGTGTTTTGCTTTGGTTTAATTCTTTTTTTCTGTCATTTTGCAGCTTCATTTTGTTAATGCAGTGCTTGAAATATCTTCGTCCATCTTGAGTTTGGAAACAATTTTCAATTCTATAGCAGTGAATTGACATTTGCACATGCATAATGATTCATGAGGATGAGAGGTAACATTAGATGGGAAATTTTCAATTGTTTGAATAATGGAGGTGGGTGACTTTGAACAAGAAGCTAATTTGGGGTTTGAGGTTGTTTATCACCTTCTTTATGCTTCATAAGCTAGAAAAACTGTTGGGTATCTCTGTGCGATTCAGCTGGTGCTAAAAAAAAACATCTTTGATGCTGATGATAGGGGAGATGTGATTGATGAAGATTTAGGTAAGCATTTTGATGTCGAATTGTTTGGGGAGAGTGATAGGCAAGAGGTTATATTGCAGTACAATCATGACAATCTGAATTGAACCATTGTGAACACGTATGTTCATTTTGCGCTGCATTTGGTATGGCCTAGAGGGCTGCCACCGGAATATGTAGGTGAAATTGGGCACAGAATTTTACACAGAAGTTTTCGAAGGTAAGGAATTTATACAGCAGGGGATTTCAAACAGACTTCTTATTGTGGATTCTGGGTTTTATTTTACGATCAAGTCGGGTTTAAAAGCTTTTGATATTAGATTTGATGATCATGCCCCAAAAGTGGCATTGCCATAAGCGATGATGGTTCCTAAAAATTCCTTTATTACAATGTACCATTCTTCTGCATTTTGGGCTTTATTACAATGGCTTCTGATGTGTTGGGAGGTTACTGGGGACAGAAGCTACTTCGGGAAGTTGGTGTTTATATTGTAGTTTTTAAAAAAAATTCTCGTTTGACCAAGTAATTCACTGTATCAATCGCTGTTATATAATGAGAGAGATTTTCTTTAATCAAATAAATTTTAATCCACTCATGAAAATAATATATTCTCTGACAAAGATACAAGATAAGATCAGTTTTTTTTTTTTTTTTTAAATATATGGGTTAGGTTCTTTTTCTGCATCCTATTCGTTATTTTCTTTTTTAGCTCGTCGTTTCCTATGCTCGTTACATCCAACAGTAGTTATAGTTCTATTAAAAAAATAAAAATAAAAAAGAGAAAAATTAAAAAAATTTAGCAAAAAAATTACAAAAAATAAAAAAATTAAATTTTTTTATTGAAATTATAGTCAAAATATAATATAATTAATTGTAACATATTATTTAATTATTTTAGATAAATTTTATTTATTTATTTTTATTTTTAAAAATTTTTGAGATTTTTTTTCTTTTATTTTTTTGTTTTTTTTTATTTTTTTAAAAAATAAAAAAATGAAATAAAAAAAAAGAAAAAAAAAGATTTTAGCAGTCAGGGGTATTTTGATATTTCTTTAAACATTAAGGGGGAAATGATAATAGCTTTAATAGCAATGGGTATTTTAATATTTCTTCAAACATTAAGGGAAAAAATGATAATTTCTCAAATCTCAAAAGGGAAAATAGAGATAACTCCTTACAAAAATTACCCATGACATGTGCTCTTAATTTTCTAATGACTTTGGAATCAGAACAATTTTCTTCAGCCTTGAATTATATTTATACACAAAAATTACAATTAATTAGATGTTAATAAGCACTAATCCTAGCATTGGAAATAAAGAAGAACCAGTGATTATAAGATTCCAAAGCCTAGAATCATATACAATCGGTTTATATTAATTTTCTAATATATACATAATTCTACATTTTTCCTTAAGTAGGAGCGTGTATATCATTTGTACCAATCTCTATTAGATTTAATAAATGTGTTTGCAATTTGAATGAAATTAGTCACAAAGTTTGTTTGGTATAATGATTAAAATCCTCAATAATCAATTATTAGTCAAATAATAGATTATAACACTTTCTAGGGATGTTCGTTTCCATTTTTAAAATATTTCAATAATCAATTATGTGCAATAAAAACTAGTTTGAAATAGAGATAGAATAATTGATTATATATAATCCATTTTATGGTTGGTAACTTCTTCATTAACTTGATTATACATAACCTATTCTTGTTTGGAAGATTTATAAAAAAAAAAAAAGAAGTCATTTTTTAGTATTAAATTAGTGAAAAGGCCAATAAAGGAAGAGAGAAAAAAGGGGATTTTGTTGTTATTATTAGAGTAAGGACAATAATGAGAAAAGGAAACAAAGTGATGATAATATAAATATAAATTTGAATGTTTCTCTTGATTAAAAAATAAGTTATTCAAAATATCATTTTGTTTAGTTGAGCTTATTACTTATAATTGATTATTAAAAGATTTTGAAAGTGCAATAAACATTTTTAAAAGGTGCTATAATCAATTATATGATCAATAATTGATTATTAAAAATTCTAATCGCTATACTAAATAAGCATTAAATCTGATTAAACAAAAGCTACTTTTAGTGCCTTTATTTCAATCAGAATTATAGAAAAAGAAATATGTAGATTTGTATTCATATTATTCCTACTTTTTTCTTCTTTTATTATCATTGTTCTTACTCTAATAATAATAAAAAATCTCCTTTTTCTCTTTTTCTTTATTGTCTTTTTCGATAATTAGATACTAAAAAGTAATTTTTCTATATCTCATTCAAATAAGAATAGATTATGTATAATTAATTATCAAATATAAAATAAATTATATATAATCAATTATTTAAAATTAATTATTAATAATCAATTATATTTATAATTAATTATTTTATCATTATACCAAACGAGTCTACAATATATCCAAATAGAACTTTTTCACAAACAAAGTAAAAGGAAATTAATAGTAAGAAGTTATGTTAAGAGAGAAATAATCTTTAGCTAACAATCTCACCGAGGGTGATTCCCACACTTTTACCAAGGGTGATATTATTCCTATTTTCTTTGTCAAACATCTTTTATGCAACACTGAACATGCTATGAAGTAATCTATCCTTGCTTGACCTTTTTATCAAGCTTGATTGTTTGCACTTCAAATTTTTTGAATATTTTTATAATGTAACCTATCCTAGTCACTTGACCTTTCTATCAATTTATTATCTCTAACTATTTGTATGTGGGTCCTCCCTTATTTTGCATTTATCTTTCTTTTATGTCTTGCCGTTCAATGGATCACTTGTCATATGCTAGATGTTTTATCATGTTTTACCTTTGACGAAATTGTATTCTTGAGTAAGTATTATATTTTTGTGATTGCTCAATTTTTAACAGGTCAATTATTTTTGTGGTTCTTGTCTTGTCATTTCTTAACCTCTAATGGGTCGGTCTATATATTTGTATTCTTGGTTAGGGAAGTTTCTTTAATTCTTCTGTCATTATAGTACTTGATTATTAATTTTGGGATTAACCAATCATCTTGACCTCCCATAGGTTTGGTTTATTTTGTATGCCAAAGGGTTGCCCAAATTTAAGTGTCATGTTCTGTCTTAGATTCCTGTATCAAGAGGACTGTTTGGATTTAAAATAGTACCAATGGGAGTACTTGGGTTTAGAGTAGTACTAAAGGACTACTCAGGTTTAGGGTGCCAAAGGGTTACTCAAGTTTAAATTATAACATCTAATCAAGTCGAATGTCGAGGAATCTTCATTTTCATTCCATATTTTGACTATTTATTTACATATTTTGTCAATCAACCAACTTTTAGAATTGTACATAATAGGTTTTAAGATGTGTTGCATTTTAAGTGCATGGGATAGGCTTCTCTTCAACGGTTTCGAGGCGGTATGCATTGTTTGATAGATTATCTTTTACTCAATAAAAGCCTTCCCTTAGTGGTCTACCCACTCTAGGAGAACCAGTGCACCTCTTGTGAATACTTTTTTCTTGACCCTTAGCAATTTCGACCATCTTGCCTTTATATCGCTCGTTACAGAGGTGGACAATATCCTTGACTTCTAGCAACACATCCATAAACAAGTGTGAATGGGATTTCCTTCGTAGTGGAGTGTGTAGTGGTTCTGTAATACCACAAAACACTTGGCAATTCTTCTGTCCATTTTCCCTTAGTGTTGTCCAATCTTTTCTTTAACCCTTCAAGAATAATTCCATTTGCTAGCTTTACTTGCCCGTTGGTTTGGAAATGCTTCACAAATGTAAGTTTTTGTTTGATCCCCAACCTTTAACAAAAAAGAGTGAGATATTTACTCATATGGTAACAATATTAAGTTGTGAATATAACTTTGACAAAATTTTTTGAAGCTATTGCTAGCAAATTATTTTCCATTGTCAGATATGATCATTGCAAGGAGACTGTACTTGCAGAGAGTAATTAGTGGACTTTAAATGTTAAAATAGAGTATTGTGAAGAGGTTTTACCTATAGATAATAGATCTTCCAATGAACTTTTGTACATTAATTGAAATTATGATTGCAAGGGGTTTTGCCTCCAGTAATCAACTGCTATTACCACATACTTTGGTTGAATTGGAGTAGTTGGGAATGGTCCCAAAAGGTTGATTCCCCATTGCATTATAAGAAAACAAGTGTTTTCCAATAGTATAAATTTAATGTCAGAAACTCGTCAAAAAAGACATAAAAAATATATAAAAAAAAATTCTATTTAGGGCTTCATAAATGATGACATGGTGAATATTTGACATCCTTATTCATTGAAAAAAATTCAAAAAAAATATATAATTTGTCAATGTTTCTGACATCTTAAAGTATCGAAAATGTCATGTCACTTAATGATGTGGTATCTTCCAATGTTTTAAAATGTTACAAATCCACTAAAAAAATTCAAGTTTTTAAAAATGTTTAAATTTCAAATTCAGGCTTCCACATCCAATTTTCTAATGACTATAGATGTCATAAAACAATTTTTCCAATATTTGCAGACATTAAATGAAATTATATCCAAAATCAAGTAGACCCTCTCTTCCTTATTTCATTTTATTTCTCTTCCCAAATCCCTTATTCCCTGCCCTTCAATGTCATCAAACTTGCTGTTAGAGGAGCGTTGCCATCTGGATTAGAGTCGCCATCCTTTCTAGTCACCGAATGGAAAATTGATGCATCTTGTTCATTTTGTTTAGCCACCAAATGATACCAACACTGCCCTACCATTTTAGATCGGTCTGTCAGGTCTCTGCTTATCGCTTTGTTGTCAGTTATCATTGGGAGCATCATTAGGTACAATTAAATAGATTTGGTGGATTTACTGCTTTAATTTTTGTAAAATTTTATTTATACGTAGATAGAATTTAGGTTTAATATTAATCACACTAAAAATTATGGGATATTTATTCCATATTCTTGATAATTTATTCTCTAAGTTTTGATTTGGCTTAGATTCAAATATGAGCATGTTTTGCAAATGGGACTCCTCTTCTTTTACTAGCTGCCTCTCTATTTTTGTTTTTCTTTCTACTTCTTTTTGGGTGCTTTATTATGTTGCAAGATTATATACTAATAATATTTGACGACTTTAATGCCAATGTATTCGTGGATGGGGACATCGTCCATTTGGGGTTTTGGGATCTCTACTCAGTTACACAACTTGTGATGATTTCCTTTGAAGGTGTTGCATTTATTAATGTGTGCTTTGCTCTAATATAACTTATGTTGAAGTCTGAATTGATAATGTTTAAGTAAGTGATTTAGTGTTAGTGTTGCCTAGAGAAATTATTCCTGTAGATGTAAACTTTCTTAGTTGATATTGAAAGAGTAATGTTGGTGCTTCAATAGAAATAGAACACCAACAAAGACTCCTCTCAACAGTCATAATTGTTTTGGCATAGCATAATTTTTTCTTTAATTTTTATAATTAAGAATGCACTGATAGGATCCAAAGTTTCCATTAATGGGCTAACTTGTCAATAATTGGTTCACAACGATAACATTATTTTCAAAAACATGCATAAATAGTTTTATGCTTGAAATTGGAAGGTCTCATTCTTGAATTTAGATAAAATATCTTTAAAATAGACTTGTTTATATGGTTGTTGGTTACGAAAAGTAGTATCCCTAATCAGGGAAAGGTTATATCAGGAAGAAGCCTTATGGACGAATTCATGCTTGCAAGTAAATCACTTCCAGTGTTAAAGGAAAATGACCTCAAAGTTTTACTTGGAGCTATAAATTGGGTAAGGCTATATTTAGACAATATATGAATGATTGAAACTCTTTTCTAATGTAAGAGTGATCAGTGGAGTAAGGAGCAATTGAGACACAACTTGCGTACACAACAAAAGTTAGTAACACATGACAGAAGTGGTCCGCCGAGCATACTTTGATGATTTAGTCAATAGATGAGCAGAGTTTTGATAAGTATGGTGAAGATGATTTGAAGAAGAGATACCTATAGGTATGTATATAAGTGCTTAGTATGCCAATTGTCATGCTTTTGGATGAATAAGGTGCGGTCACATGTCTTCAACTTATTGGTAGTATAAGTGAGATTCTTATTAGACAGTTACTATAGTTACATTTTTTGTGCATATTTGGATCATGTCTTTTGTTATGTGTTGGTTGGCCAATTGATTCACTAAATACCTATTTAGCCAATCTCTATTAAGAAGTCGATTGACTAGATGTAATGGGTTAATTAGTTTGAACTTGAGACTATGTCCTTTCCATAGCCATTTTTTCAACTAATTTCGATTGATCAATCATGGTGGATCATCTTGCGACTGATGGTTACTTTGAAGCATGTCAATGATGAATTTTGTATTATGTTTTTCACCAGAATTTAAATGTGTGTCTCCTATAAATATTTTGTTCTCTATTTGAAAATGGAGTTAGTTTGTGATGTTGATGATTTTTGCAATGCTATATAGTTGAGTTGAATTTATTCTAATTTTTTGGGACTCTTGTTACCTTTTTTATATTTGGTCTAAGCGAGAAAGAGCTTGTCTATAAGGTTTTTAAATGTGTATGTTGTGTTAAAATATTATGAGCCCATGAACAATGAAGCATGAATGTGCTTGAAATGATTATTTCTCATATTGTTTTAGCTATGCTTGATTTGGTCCTTTCCTGATCACCTAACTTCTATGTTTTGTTGCATATGTTAGGTTTATCTCTTTGAAGACACTGGTGAAAGGTTATGTCCTTTGGCTGGGCAGACCTACTATGGAAGTTTTAAAAATGAACAATTAAGGTGTTATAATACCTTTGTTGTTTGTAACCTATCTTACTAATACTATTTAATTTAATCCTTTATACTACTCAATTACATTTTGTAATATTAATATCTATCCTATAAACCACTTTTTTGTGGTCTTAGATTCCATTGATGTGAATAAACCAATGAAGTAACTGATTAATTTTTAAGCAAATTGAAGTTATGGGCACCCACTATTTCAGTTTGCATAGGTGGCTGTAGCCATTGCACTCCTTGGAAATGTAAGTTGTTCCCACTTGCATTTACTTGTCATACTTGTTTAATACCTTAACCAAGTTCAAGGCATATTATAGTTTGGTGCTTTCATATGCTTTAAAATGTAGAATTAGATAAGTGTGAATAGTTTCGTAGAATTAAGCTTTTCGAGTATGTGGCTCTCTCTTTTGTCGTTAGTAAATATCAAGAATGAAAAAAAGGAAAGAACTAATATTCATAGTACTTTTTCATTCAGTATTAATACTCATTTTAGAGATAGCATTTCTATTCACCTTATAGGTTATTAGTTAATTTAAAATGTGAAAATGAGAATGCTATAGGAATTGATGTTGTTAAAAATTCATATTTTTGCGTTAGTTCATGTTATTGTGACTTACTTGCTATGGTAGTGGTATATCCAAGAGGTCGCTCTTTATTCACCCAAATTCCTTAATGGGTTTCTTGCTAAAGTCAAGTATCATTAACATACTTTAAGAATTCCTTATTCTATATTTCTATTGCCAATTAGTTCTTTTATTTCTTTTCTCTTCCATAAATTTTTTTCATTATATAAGTGTAATCTTTCTCTCTCTCTCTCTCTCTCTCTCTTTATATATATATTGCAGCCTATGGTACTATTTTTTTCTATTTTTGAATATTGTATGTAATAATTTGATTTTATTATTATTGTGAACTTTATGTTGTGTTTAAATTGTTTAATTAGGTCCAAGGAATTTTGATCAAATCTTATTTTTGTTTTCTACCACATCAAATTTTCAGACATTTCTAGATGTCAGAAACAATCATATTTGCAACATAAAAGTAAATATTCAACATTCGCAGATGTTAGAAAAATGATGATGTGGTGTCATTACCATGTCATTGAACCAATAAGGTGGCACTGTCATGTCATCAACCTATTCGACGTGCATAGGTATCAGAAATGCTTACGTACCATGCCATGTTTTGAAATCTATAGAAGTTGGCAAATATTTACGATTAGTTTTTTTCAACATCTACTATTCATTGAAAACAGTTGATTTCCAATGAATTTCCAACATCTTTAGATATTAGAAATTTACATTTTTGTTGTAGTGTTGGTTGAAAGGCTACAAAGAGACCATGTGCATCTAGTTCGTTATTTGTTGCCTTTAGACCTTAACAAACTTTTGACACTTTTCACATCTCTATATTAGTTCAATCACTTCCTTTTTTATTCTGAGCCAAAAATACCTAACTGGATAGCTTTTAATGTGATAGTTGTCCCAGCCAGGTGGCTCCTATAAATCTCTTCATAAATTTCGCTAAAGACATAGTTGGCCTCGTTTGATCGCAAACATCTTAGAGATAGAAGAATAAAACCCTTCTTGTATAACTGACCACCTTCTAAGAAAAAATAGGCTGCCTTCTACTTTATCTTTTTAGCTTCCTTGTTGTTTTCTAATAAATACCTATCTTTAAAAAATGCCACAATCAAAGTCATCCAAGTTTTCCTTGCTCAATATATATTATTTCTTCCATGAAAAGGGCTTGCAATGTCTCTTGTATCATTGTTTAATTGTTTATGGCAGCTTTTACACTTGTTAACTTAGCTAATGCATCCACTTGATCATTTTCTGCTTTGGGGATTCTTATCGATTCGTACTTAAATTCGTCTAGCATAATTCTTGCTATGAAAATGTGTTTTACTAATATTGGTTCTTTAATCATATGATCCCCTTTCACTTGGACAATTACCAATTGAGAATCGTTCATGATTTTTATGGATTGGGCACCTACTTCTTTCATTAATCTCAGACCTGCTATTAATGCTTTATACTTTGCATGGTTGTTGGTTATGTTAAAGTCAAGTTTTAATGAATATTCTAGTATTAAGTCATCAAATCATTCTAAGATTAACCCTACTCCACTATCTTTTCTATTTGACGAGCTGTCAACATATAGGGTTCATTCCTAGACTTCTGACCTAGCTTTTTCTACTTTTATCATTTCAACTACAAAATCTACCAATGTCTACACTTTTATTGTCTTCCTTGCATCATACATGAGCTTGTATTTAGAGAGTTCTACTATCCATGCCACAAATTGACCAGTAAGATTAGGCTTGGACAACACTTGCCTAATTGGAGCATTTATTCGAATAATGATTTGATGGTTCTAAATGTATGATTTTAATTTTTTATGCCATCAGTAATGTAAAAGCTAACTTTTTAATCTTGTAGTACCTCATTTCCACCCTGTGCAATGTTTGACTTGTGAAATAAATTGGTTTCTATTACCCCTTAAATTCCCAAATGAGAATTAAACTTACTGCTTCTAAAGTTGCTACTAGGTACAAGTATAAAGCTTTATCAGGCTTTGACCAAGGAAGTATGGGTAATATGGCCAAATATTCTCTTAACTCTTTGAAAGCCTTTTCACATTCATTAGTTTATTCAAAGTTTTTAGCATTTTTAAGTAATTTAAAGAAATGAGCATATTTGGTAACTGACTTAAACATGAAGAAAGTGATGGTGGCGATTCTACCATTCAACTCCTAGACATCCTTTATGCTCGACAGGCTTTTCATATTAATGATTGCCTAGCATTTGGAGAGATTTACCTCTACCTCTTGCTTGGTTAGCATAAAACCTAGAAATCTTCTCATTTTGACCTTGAACATGCACTTCTTAGGGTTTAAACTTATTTAGTATTTCCTCATGATGTCGAATGTCTTTTCAAATCTATCTATTGTTGCCCTATACTTTTTCACTTAATCAACATGTCATTCACATATTTCTCCCTATTTGCTCTAAGAAAACCTTATTCATGATTCTCTGGTATGTCACCTCTGCATTCTTGAGGCCAAACGACATTACACTATAATAGTGTGCACCTTGATCAATTATGAGTATAGTTTTGTCTTCGTTCTCAGAGTGCTTCCTTAACTGATTATATTCTATGAACACATCTCCAAAACATCAAGATTTCAAACCCTAAGGTATTATTGACTAGTTGGTTAATGGTTGACATTGGGTATAAATCTTTTGAACATGTTTTGTTAAGGTCCATGAAGTTAATTGTCATGACCCAAATTTCCCGGTTATGACCAGTACGAATATCAATTTTCCCCAATTGATAAACATAACCTTTAGTTTGTTCTTTTTGTTCAGTTATGCCTATACTCACTTATTTTTATTTTAACCCATTTACTTAGGTTTATTTACTAAGTAAAGGATACAAAACTATCATAATAAAAGGTACTCTTATAAATATGTGTAGGCTACATAATGTATAAGGACATTGCCCATTAAGGCTCATGTCCCTTTAAGAACAGTGTTCATAACTCTCCAACACTTTCCAACACTTATATACATATTACTGGCCAGCTTTCTAAATCATTCTTCTACAACACTCCATTTATTCCTTAAAAGACAAAGAAAAACAAAGTTAGCTTAACCTATAACTTATATAAGCCAACAGTATAAGTTAGACTAATTAGAACCTTGAAGTTTCTATGGTCATGCTATTTACATTTTTCGATAGATTTGCAAAAGAGTATTGATGATTGATCCCTCAAGGATCAAAGCATACTAAGGCCATTATCAACAAGTGTTTGGGGGTTGCAGGGGAATAATCTCCACCTCGTATAAAAATTCACAACTGACCAGGTTCAAAATTACTATATAATGAATCATAATTTCATACTTCGTAATGGGCTATCTATTATGGTGGAAAATGTATCAGCAATAATCTTCATTGGGTTGTTATTCATCTTACTTGTTTGAAGTAGAATTTGCAACTAAGTCTTGAGTATTTGAAAAAAAAAATCTACAAAAGAATGAGTTTGAGACTTAATGAGATAAAACGTATCCAACTCATGAATTTAGCCAACAACAAAATGCATTTGGGCATACATATATACCATAAGCTAATAGCCTTTCGTCACATATTTTCATAAGAAATTATTAAATTCAACCTCACCTCTGAGGGAAATCATTATGTAAATATCTCCTGAGTATCATGTGCCAAATCAAAGCTTTCATGGCCATATGCCACCACCTTGCATAGTGCATTTTCATTCCTACAATATTACATCTTAACATACCTTTTAGTAGGAAAATAAGTCAAGCAATTCACAACAATAAATATAAATCTCCTTTTTATTTCAATCAAGTCTTATTTTGCACAATCCCAAATTTATTCCTCCAATCTAGCCTTATTCCACTTATCATATTAGAATTTGTAGATCCAAGATCCAGTTCAAATATCCTATCATATTCCATTCTCATCATTTACCATCCTATGTCTCATGGAGAATTCAAACATTTCTAGAATTTCATGATATTTGTCATTCACATTATATTGTTTCCACATATCATATATCATCATCATTAATCATTATTTCATAATCAACAATCACACTTTATCAACGCTGATCACCATTCATCTCACAACATATAAGGAAATTCTCCACCTATATACAATACCATCATTTCAATAACTCAATCACACATTATATTTAATCTTATAGATCATGATTTCCAATTCCTTTATAGTTGTATAATTGTTGGTTTCACTACCATGATAATTATCAATGTTGCTAACTTAAGAATACTTGTAACATATTCATTTGTAATGGTTTATGTGTTACTCATAAGAATACATTAATTATATTTTTTGATGTTGGATTATAAGTTATTTCCTTAGGATTTCTTAATTGTCATACTTGAATTAGTTAGACTAAGGAGTAAGATTTAAGTTAAAAATTGGAGAAAAAAGGAATTGAACTAAAGTAAAATAAAAAAATGGTGGAAAGTTCTAGAAGTATAATCAGAATTGTGAGCATGATTGTGAACAGAGCACAACTCAAGTAGGATCGCAATTAGAATCATGAAACTCAAATCCAAAGCGCTTGATTTGACTTAGAGAAAATCAGTATAAAATATGATTATGCTCATCAAAATGTGACATCTTTTAGGAAGTCTAGTTTCATACAAAATCAGAATCGTGATTAGAATCAAGGAAACACATTTAAAAATGGTCAATTCAAATTGTGAGAAAAACAACTAAAATTTTGATTCAAATCATAAGACTAAAATTCTAGGTTTTTATGAACATGATCGCAAGTTTAGTTCAAAAGTTACGATTCAGATCACACGAGTAGAAATTTTAGTCAATAGCAGAAAAATAAAGGAAAACAATTTTTAATTCAATCCTATACTATAAGGTCTTATCATAACATGTTTTATTAGCTTTAGCATAAACAAAACCTATCTTTCTGAATCACAATCTGATTAGTTTATTAATCAATTCATTCAATCACAATTATGCCTCACAATCATAAAATCCTTTTTTTACAACTTCCACCATTAATCAAGAGATCACAAGCAGCAAGTACACTATAGTTCATAAGAAGGATAAGATTTACTCACTTATGGTAACACCAGAACACAACTAATCTACCCAAATATCTTGAATACTTTTCACAAGCAAAAAAGAAGAGCATATTAGCTTCTTACCTATTTCATTGTTTTTCTTTCAGTAAATAAGCATATATCATTAGATTATGGTTTCCTAACAAAGAAACAAGCTAGATGTACAAGATTTGAGCTTAAAAACTTCAAGCAATTCATATTAGTTCTTAAAGTGAACAATGACATGAATAGTGACTAAAAACTTCAAAAATTCATAACTTAAGTTATACTCAATGAATTAGCTTAATTTTGATATCAAAACAAAGAGAAAGAAGGGAAGATTTAGTAGTAAAAATTTGAGAAAATAATAAGAAGAGCTGATGAACTTACTTGTAGAGAGATAATAAAGGTAGAGAGAAAGTGATAGCTTAAGGAAAAGGAATATAAAGTCTGCATGACTTTTTTTGGTTAAAGCTAAAAAAAAAGGAAAGGGAAGCTGATTAATAAAAGGGTAAAATGGGAAATTTTGGTTAATTTTCCAATAGCTATAAGTTGACCATTTTTCCTTTTTAGTAATTTTCCTATTTCTTCCATTTAAACTCAATTTTAACGTACTTACCAATCACCAATGGTAAAATTTTTTTAATATAGATTAGTTAAATTAAATACCTTTATAACAACCTTAATTTTATACCCATTCGATATCTGTAACCCTAGTTTTGACATTTTGAAAATTTTATAATTTTTTTTTTCAAAAATATAAATTTTCATTCTCTAAACATTTATAACAATAATTTGACTTCTATAATATTGCTAAATTTTATACAATCTATTTCTACTATATTTAGGTTTCTTGTAACGTCCGTTGGCCTTTTTGATAAGGACCACATTTGCCAGCTACATTATGTGCGAAACTTCTCTGATGAAGCCAACATTTAGCAAATTTTCCACTTCTTCCTTTATAACTTTCTGGCACTCAACACCATGGTTCTTCTTTTTATGTTGCATAGGCTTTGTACTAAGGTCAATTGATAGCTTGTGATAAGTTATGTTCAAATCAATCCCCAACATATTTGCGAGCACCCAAGCAAAAATTTCAATGTACTCCTTTAGTAACTTAATTCATTAGGTCTTATTACTTTTTGAAAGGTCTACCCCAATCCTTATTGTTTTTTCATATCTTTTGCCTAAGACATAGATTTCCTCTAGATCTAACCCTGGTTTTGATCGATGCAAACTATTTTGCCTGACATCCAACAAGGTTAAGTCTACCATTTAGCAGTCATCATTAGGTAGATTGATGACTACATTTTTTGTTTTGCTTGTACTTTCTTTGCTTTTTGCCAAGTTAGCCATGTAACATTTGTGGGTTACTTGCTTATTAGCCTTAACTTCCTTTATTCCCTAAGCAATAGGAAATTTCATCAACAAGTGTGGTGTGAAAACTATGACTTATGCCTGATTTAGAGACTATTGACTAAGAATTACATTGTAGGTACTACTTGGGGTGGCCACAACCAAGAAGTTTACATCAAGACTTTTTGCCGATAATTGAGTGCCTAAGGTCATCCTTAAAGTAATTATTCCTTTAACTTGGACCTGCTCTTCTTTGAAACTAATTAGAATACATGTATAAGGTTTGTACATACTTTTTGGAATGTTAAAGGCATTACTAACGTGTAAATATAAAATATCAGATGAACTTCCCCAATCAACGAGTCTTCACTTGACTTTGAAGCTGTAAATTAACGTTGAGATTACCATTGGATTGTCATTGTCTTGATCAATATTCCCAAAACAAATAAGCTCATAGTGTTCTCTCCTTTTCTTCCTTTTAATGGTCATTACAGACCTGAAATGCCTCTTTTTATCATTCTTGGAGGTTTTTCCTTTAGTAAAACCTTCTGCAATTGTTTCAACCATCCCTAAAATTGGAGACTCATTTTCCACCTATTTTCCTTCTGTTCGAATGGGGTCATGGTGAGTGATCTCGCTTTTTCATGCTTTCCCTTTATTGATCATTGTGCTCCTTTCGAAACTTCTTATACTTAGAAAGGTGCCCCTTTCACACCAATGTCTCGATCTCATTCTTCAACATCACACAATCATTAATTTAGTGATCATAATCACGGTGGAACTTATAATACTTTGATTTATCTAATGGGGAAATTTTTCTTTATTTTGAGAGGGAAACTTCATTAAATATGTTGCTCACACATTTTGGACAAAGTGGCAAACAAGAGTATTTAACAATTCATAATTATTATATTGTCCATATGGTGGCACTCGGTATCACTCTTGTCCCTTGTCCATAGGCTGAATGTTTTCCACCTGAGTTTGTTGGACTTGCCTCCAAGCAAGCTCAACTTCCTCCATATTTATACATTTTTCTAATTAAGCTAAGAGTTTTGAAAGGGACAATGCCAGCTGCTTTGCCAAAAACAAAAAGAAGTGTCCTAATCAAAGGTCGAAACTAATTTGGTGCACTGTTACACCTTTATTAAAATCTTTGATTTCTAGAGCAAAAGTGTTGAAATGAGTGAGGTACTCTTTCAATGTCTCATATCATCCTACTAAAAATTTATTAAAATCCCTAATGTCTTTTTAAGTGCCTTACTAGTTGCAAAATGAGTAGAAAATGTCTCAGCCAACTACCATAAGCTATTGATAAACTATTATGACAGCATTGTGAAGCACCACAACTCGACTTTCTTTAAGGTAGTGGAGAGGGCATAGTACATGATAGCATTAAGGGCTTTGGATAATAGCATTAATGCCTAAAAAGCCTCCAGATACTCTTACAGGTTTGTCGTTTTGTCATAGGAATCAATTTGAGTTGGTGGTTTGAAGTGACTGGGTAGTGGAGCAACTATTATTGTTATGGAGAAAGGGTGGATGCCTTCATGGCAAGAAGATAGTTGTCTGGAACTTTTTGTAAGGTTAATAGTTGGATTCAATAGGTCATGTGGCTCATACGTACGTGTGATTTATGTGATTTTACAAATGATGGTGGAAGTCAGTTATGTTTTACAAAGCTATGTTGGTGCTTTATGGTGGTTGTACATGCATATTGTAGTTCACGAGAGTATAGGCTTGGAAATGTTAATGGTTTAATACTAGATTAAAGAAGGCATTCATTAGGAAAGGAATGGTCGAATTTGAAGCTTGCTTAAGCTAAATAGGGATCTGGTGTAGTTGGTGATTTTGCGACACAGGTGGATTGTGAAGTAAAATGAGTTGGGGGTGAGGGAAGGAGATGAATGGGATTGACACTAAGATAAGATTGATCTTAACAAGGACAAGGCTCAAAAAGCGGAGAAGTGGTAAAGGAAAAGTTGGTTAGACTTACGCATATCGGTGAACTTCCAATTATCCCTATAGTTAGTGGACCGACTCAACCAATACATTATGCTTGAGCTCAAAGGTGATTCTTCGAGCCTCATTCACCATCTGATATAGGTGATGCTCATCTTGAGTCCTCTCACAATGATGATGCTCTTCTAAATATGATAGAACATAAGTAGAATGAGAATGGGAGCGTCAGAACATTCAAGTGGCTGGGAAAGCCACAGATGGTGCCAAATGAAACTCTTCTGCTAGAATAGACAGATAAGAAAGGTTGGTGAACAATGGAGAAATGATAATAATGTTAGTTGTACACGACGGAAGTAATCTTCTAAATACACTTTGATGCTCATGTTAATTTTAGAAACAGAGCTTTGATATTAGTAATGAGAATGAATGACATAAGAGAGAGATAACTGAGGACTTATATAGGTGCCAAGCACACTATTTGGCATGCTTATGGACGAATAGTGAGTGTCCACATGTTCATGGCATATAGTTGGCATAAATGAGATTCTCGCCTTATGATTGATTATATAGTCACATTATTTGTGATTGATTGCATAGTTATATTATTTGTGCATGTTTTCTAAGCGTACCAGCTTACATGAGGTCATTAAGAAGTTGTCTTATCCTTAGACTATGCCATTTATGCACGTTTTTGAGCATACTAGCTAGCGAAAGGTCATTAAGAGGTTGTCTTGTCCTTAATGGACTTAGCAGCCAAGTTATAACCTAGGTTGACTGACTTAGAGTTTTTGTTGTTCAACCGTGACTTTGCGCCAATTCACACTGATGATCCATGTGCTTTATCCTGTGAAGGTTTGGATTTTGTCCACAATGCCATGGGTTGGTCGTTTGACTGTAACTTGTCTCTGGGTGACTTACTTTGGCAAACTTAGGTCATTTGACTCGCTTATTAATACGGTCGAATGGTTAGAGTCAGGACAAGTTTATTTTAGGTAGTGTTAATAAGTATTTGGAAAAATTATATGTTTAATTAAGTCATAAATGTAAAATAATATAAAAGAACATATTATATATTAACAAATATATGAAGCAAATTAATTTATATTTATTTTCTGATCGAATTATATTAATGCAGTTAAGATATTCAAAATAAGAATATAATTAGCTAAATTTTAATTAATCATAATTTATGTCATTACACAATTATTTTATTTATTTATATTAAATTAATTAGTATAAGTCAAATATGTAATGATGTTTAAGTGCTTTTTTGTCCCATTTGACTTTGTGGAAAAAGAATAACTATTAAAAAAAATATAATATTAGAAAAATATTATTAAATGTAGTGTTATGAAGATGTAGATCAATTGGTAGATTGAAGGGGGTGAATGAAACGCAAAATGCATGGTGAAAAAAAAATGAAAAATAAGATTTTTATAATTGAAATATAGGCCGTCAATTAATCAAAACAAAAGAAGTAAATTTGAAAAAGAAAATTGAAAGTTTTTTTTTTTTTGAAAAACAATAAATTACTCCATCAAAATTATTAAAATACTCTTTTTTTAATAAGTTAGTTTATTAAACGTTTCTAAAATATAAAAAAGAATTATTTAACTAAAATAAATTAAAAACTAATTTTTTAACACATGAAACACACTAATAAAAATAAATAATACTATGTAACTATCTAAAATCGATAAATAAAACAGTTCAGGCTAATTTATAGACCACAAGATTTGATCTATCAATTGACTTGAACTACTGAGGCTTGGACAGTGATCAAAGCATCTATTACTCATAAATTTTGACGAGTGAGTCATGAATTATTGATGGATTAGTGAAAACGACAGACAATTGAGTAGGAATTATGAAAATCTACATATTTACCATTAGATTATAATATATAAGACTCAATATAAATCAAACTAGTTTTTAGACTATATAATTTGACCTAGTATTTTGGGTCGATTGGACTTAGGTGTGGCATGAACATAGCTGAAAATTAAGATAAAATATGTTAGGTTTAAAGGATAAAAAGTTCTTACATTATATATAATTATTAAAGTATTATTTCTCATTGAAATCACAAAAAATAAAATAATTTAAAATTATTTTATTTATATACTTTTAATTTTAAAAATTAAATTTTTTTTTATGATTCTGAATACTGTGTCACGAAATTATTTTAAATTTTAATAAGAAAGTTATTGAGACCCAACATATGGACCTTTCAGCCGGAGTTTTACACAAACCCGAGGGCCCAAAAAGAGGGAAAAAAAAAAGGAGCCCAACATCATCAAACACCTCGTCGGCAGAAATCATCCTGTTATTATCATCGCTGCAAAGGTGTGGAAGACGGTGACAATACCCATTGCAACTGCCGCCATTACCATTATTGCTCGCATCATGTTCAAATTCCGTTGCCACAAAGCGCTTCTGCATCTAAAGGGCATCTTCATCTTACGAGCTACCCCAACCCCAATTAATCATCCTCTACTGCAACATATCCTATCATCGAGATTCTGTCTCAGATTCAGCACAATCCCTACAAAACGAGACTCTTTCAGGGTGTCCTACTTCATCGACAAGTTCGGGTTTTCCCCAGAATCTGCTCTTAGAGCTTCCAAGCGTGTTTCTTTCGAGACTTCTGAAGATCCAGAGTCAGTTCTCAGCTTCTTCAGGAACTTTGGTTTCACAAACTCTCAGATCCACAATATCATCAGAAAGGATCCTGGATTGCTTTCGTGCCATCCTGATAGAAGAGTTTTGCCAAAGATTGAATTTTTACTTTCGAAAGGTGCTTCCACATCTGACATTGTCTACATGGTGACTATTTGCCCGGCATTCCTACAAAGAAGCTTGGAGAGTCACATAATCCCTACTTATGAATTGCTGAAAGGAATCCTCCAATCCGACGAGCAGACAATTGCCTCTATAAAAAGCTATCCGATTTTGCTTTCTCCGAGTATGCTTCACATTAATATCAAATTGTTGCGTGATAACGGAGTTCCTGATTCAAATATTGCCAGAATACTTCATAAGAGGGCCAGTATATTATGCTCACCTACTCTTGGGAAGGCGGTGGCCGAAGTATTGCAATTGGGATTTAATCCTACAAAAACAGTGTTTATTTTGGCATTGGTAGCCAAGAATTCTGTATCCAAAAACCAGTGGGATGCAAAAATTGAAGCTTATAAGCAATGGGGTTGGTCGGAGGAGATGACTCTGGAAGCATTTAAGAGGCTGCCTCACTGTATGTTGAAATCCACTGATAAAATTAATGCAGTCATGAGTTTTTGGGTAAAGCATTTAGGTTGGGATTCTCTTAATCTAGCCAAAAGACCAGGGATTTTTGGATTGAGTTTGGAGAAAACTATTATTCCTAGGGCTTCAGTGTTGCAGGTTCTTATCTCAAAGGGTTTGATGAAAGAGAAAGCAAGCCTACTTACACCATTCACTCTTCCTGAAAAGTTGTTCATAGAAAAGTTTGTGAAACGTTTTAGTGAGGAAACTTCTCAGCTGTTAAAGGTATATGAGGGGAAAATAAATCTTAAAAAGTAACAGGGAGATCTTGGCTTGTGAATTTCTTTCAATGTTTTGCTTCTGAGTATAAATTGGTGAAATTCATGCACATTTGTGTGCTCATCCTGTTCAAGTACTTGCCACCTTCAAATCATTTTGTAAGCAATATCGATTGACCCTACTTGTATTTTTGCCACGTTGAGGATGCTAACATCTTTGCATAGCTAAGTGGATGCATGCCACATTGAGGATAAGATGGAGCTGGGTTTAGCAGGAATCATTACCTATGTAAGCAATTTAATCTTAGTCAATTTAGAATTCATAAAATTTCAGCCAGCCATGTTTTTATCTATTTCCTTTTGGTCCAGAGGAGTAGAAATTTGGTGCAAAAGCTTTTGTGTACGCTATACAGTATTTTACATTCTGCATCTCTGGCATTTTTCAAATGACCACTAAATTCAGTAATCAATTTGGGAAAAAAGGGATTGGTTTCAAAAGCATCAGTTGTTCAGATTCTTCTATCCAAAGGGCTGAACAGAATTGCTAGCTTACACACATTTATTGTGATCATCATTTCTGGTCAAAGATATGGTATCAATGCATGTGCTAATGGTATTTGATGCTTTATTGGTTATTATTTCACATGTTAGAATGGTTGCTATCATAGTTTTGTAAGCATTAGCATTATCAATTCACCTCTTTGTAGTTTGTATGCATGTGTCAGTTTCATTTATGTTACTTCTGAAGAGGCAACTAGAGTTTCACTACAAGGAATTGTGGGAGATAAATGTAGACACCAGACATCCTCCATTTTTTTTTTTTTTTCGCATGCTAGAATTTCTTAATTGTCAGGATTGGTGTTTGGCAGTTTTTTATGGGTACAGGACTAAGCCTTGGGAGAGTTGTAGTTGTTGAATTGAGAGTTGTTTGTCAGTTTCTTATGGGGAATGATTTTAACTGACTGCTTTATACCCCTGCTAAAACAATTTAGCCTAGTTGACAGATTGATATGGGTGATGGGTTTA
>JANHAO010006931.1:0-20764 GCA_026873985.1 Saraca asoca
ATAATAATTGAATTGCCATTAAAACGTAATATAATGTATGCAAACAATCATCTTATGATTGGCTTCTAGGGCATACTCCAACACACTTTATTTAAACTCGCCAGTGCTAGAGCCACTATTAACAACATGATAGTTGTCCAAAAGACACTCTCCAAAGCAAGTGTGAAAGGCGACAAGACAATATGTGTTGACAGATCACCATTCTAGATGGACCCTATAATGTTATACCTACAATATGGCCAATTCCCCCAAAAAAGGAAGAAGCCAAAAAGATAGTTAGGTCATCAGCGCCATACTATCTCCTTGATAAACAAATTTACAAAAAAAAAAAAAAATTCTTCTCCCTCCTAATTTTGAAATGTCTCCATGATAATGAAGTAGATTATGTTCTCCATGAACTCTATGGGAGAATCTACGATAGCCACATTGCCACATCTACCCTTAAGGGCAAGGCAATCCTAAATAGATACTTCTGGCCCACTGCCAAAAACGGCACCAAGAAGTATATCAGTAAATGCTCAAAATGCCAAATGTTTTCCAAGATAAATCATTGCTTGTCAACTAAGCTCTATCCTATAAGCTTAACATGGCCTTCCTCCATATAGGGAATTAACTTCCTTTGTCCTTTTCCATGCACTTTTAGCTAACTAAAGTTCTTAATTTTTGCCATTAACTATTTCTCCAAATGGATTGAGACAGAGACCTTGAAGGCTATCACTGCCAAAAATACTAAAAATTTTGTATGGAAATCTATTTTATATAGGTTTGGCATATCAAATGCCCTGATCTCTAACAATGGCATCCAATTCATCAATGCCACATTTGCCAACTTTTTTCCAAAATCTCTATATAGATAAAAAAAATTTCCTTCGTTGAACACTTATAAACCAACGGTCAAGTTAAACTAGCCAACTACATCATTCTAGAAGGGTTAAAAAATAGAGGATGTTAGAGCCTTCGTAGTAATAACGATTCAAGCAACAAAGGTTGTTGGAGCCCTTCGCCATTGATAAGTTAAAAAAAAGATGCTGTTGGAGCTTTTTGCTAAGGCTATTAAGACCCACACTGACAAATATACACAAATAGAATAGGCAAATATGCAAAATATGGATAAAAGCATAAACACTTACGGAAAATATCCTGGGCAAAAGGGTCCCCAAACAAAAACATCCAAAAAGAACTTGGGATGTCTCCTAAAAACCAAAATGTTTAATTTATTATGGATATTTTGCTCTTGCATTTTAAGAGCATTGGTTTATAGTAGGGTGAATAAAAATCAGTGCATGCACCTGACCTGAGGGTTTAACAAATCTATAATGCCAATGTCCAGTAAATCCACCTCACCAACATCCATGTTAACAATAGCATTGTTAGAAGGAGCTGAATCTCTCTATTTTGCATGCTCTCACCTGACTTGTTTGCATGACCATGATTGCTATCACCTAAAGGATCCACATGCTTGCTTAGCTCATCAACATGACCATGATCAACATCATCTAAAGGGACAATATGATCATTATTACTATAGCCACCATCCTCATTCTCAACATCAAAGGGGTCCATATTCTCTCATTCACCTTTACCAACGTTTAAAGCCTTATCTAGCTTGTCTCCCCTAATTTTTGATGCAAGTGTCATTGGGACAAGCATAAAGTAGGGCTTTTCCATATCTTCATGAACACCCTCCAAAGGATCTATATCTATCATGGCAAAGTAATCATCGTATATGTTAACCCAAGAGAAATTAAGCTTTACATTGGGATTCTTTTGCTTGATTTAGTAAATAACATTAATCAAAGAGCCGTGGTAATTTCTCAGCCCATTAGCCTTCTTGCCCTTTCTCTCAACTCTTAGGCATTCAACTTCTCCTTTTGCTGTCACTAGCTCATCTTTGGCATCGGGCAACTCCATTTCTAAGGTGGCTATAAGACCTTTAGACTAGATCCGTTCACCATTAGCTTTCATCATCACCTCATTGGTCGAAGTAATTTGGGTGTCCAGGACAACAACCTTTTTTTTTATCTCTCTAAACTCCTTCTCAATGAATGATAAAAGATGGCCTAGTCCCAATCTTTCATTCCCATATCCCTTTTTGCGGTATTCTTAGCAAATGCACCATTTTTCCTTTGATCGTCGTATTCTTATAGCACAATGCTTGCCCAAGCTTATGATTTTCCATATGAAGTCGACCCAACTTAGTGAGATCTTGTGTAGAGGCACTAACTAAGTGCCCAACCTTATCAAAGGCCCCATATGTCCTCTTAAGCATTTCCCCCATGGGGCCACCAATCTACAATTGGTAGCTTGACGAATCATTAACCCTCACCAGTGACAAGGTTAGAAGGGCATGCTCCTCCTCCCTAACATACTTAATAATAGTATCCACATACCACCATTATAGGGGAAGACTTTGTCATTGCTTCTCCTTAATATCTGTAATCATGACAACGGTGGAACTTTTAGAGTTCGCCATCTTTTATTCCTACTGCTTGCTTCAGGTTACTCCTTAACCCTTTTTTCTTCCTGGCATTCATCCTAACTCTCTTCCCACTCTTTAATCGAGCCCCGAGAGCTCTTTGATTCTTGCCTCAAGCTCTGTGAGTCTCTTTGTTCTCCTTCATTCTAGCTACCATGGTAGGAGTTTTAGCTGCTTGCTTCATTACTACTATCGTGATGCAAATAGCTAGAATGATAATCCCTTCCAAAACCATCGAAATGGCAAACATGTTATTGCTAATGGGAATGGTGATGCCCTCCACTTAAATAGAGGCTCCTACTTAATGAGCCATGAGAAGGAGGAAGAAGAATGTTCATCACCATTCTTATATAAATAGCTATATGAAATATAAGAAGTTGGCATTCCAAGTAGGAAAAATAGACAAAGTTAAAAGTGACAAAAACCTAAAAGGGTGTTAACGGAGAAGTCATGGCAATTCTCCTGAAACAGCCTCTAAACAGCAAGAATAATGGCTTTAGTTTCCCTGTTGGTGTGCTCTTTATCATCCAAGAATACTAAACTATGAACTGGCTATCTCCACCTCGCTTGGAATTGTAGTTACCTTCAGGATCCAGCCAGTAGCAAGGATATGGAGGATCTCTCATTACCTCCACTTGAAAGAAGGCATCCTTTTTTATCTTCAAGTTGGAAGGTAACTTAATTGCCATCTTCAAACCCTTATAATGGTCACGTAAAGGCCAAGTGTGAAAATACACCATCCTTTTTTGAACACTCCAACTATAGAAATGGTAAAAAGCCTCCAAATCTTGTCGTTTCCCCGCCAAGATCATAACCAGAGCCACTTTTAGCACGAACCTAACATTAAATGTAAGCTGAGAAAGGGCAATGCTTATCACCATCATTTTAACTCCATTTTAAATTGAGTAAAAGGCATAATTACGTGTAGCTTTGTGATGTATGATACAACATGCATAAAGAATGAGGAGATGTCATAGTTGTAAACATAATTAACAAGCAATGGCCACATAATCCTGATCACCCCCAATAATGCATTCTGCCATACATTTGCCTTCCAAAATTTATCAAGTCAAATTGGTATATCATTGAAATGTGAGGATCATGCCTTCATGTCACTGGATCTACAAATCCTAGTCCATGTGTTTCATCATTCACATCTATCACCCTCTTTACCCCATTTTCATCTTGGAACTTGATATCATCCATGATTATTGGCTACTATAAATGACATACTTGCCCACCATGTATATTTCCCTTACCTTAATGCACCATCATCTTCTTTCTCAGGAACGTAGAGCACTCACCTGTTAAAGGAGGAAGATGTTTTAGCCTTATTGGTACTTTGAGGTAATAGCCTTCCTAAATCAATAGTGCTACTCTAAATGGCACAAGAAGAGCTCTTCGAGTTTGTGCCACCCAAAATCATAGTTTTCCCCTTCATGGTAGGACTTCAAACAAACAATGAAACTTGCTCAATAGCTTTGATGCTTTGGGAACTACTTTCTTTGCTACCATGAGATGCCATTACATCATCCTAAAAATAGAAAAATTAACCCAAAAAAAAAAGGCAAACATACCTAAAAATAGTGCACAAGCATCAAGGGAATGAGCAAATCACAAACTTTTAGAAAGAAACTAAAACATTGAAAGATGAACTAAAAATCCCAATTAAGCACAAACATTGAAAGAAAATAGCAAAAGCCCATAGATATAATTGACAAACTAAAAGGACAAGGATAGGAAGGAAACTCACTGCAAGCACAACTACAATCAAAAGCAACACCGGAGCAACTTCAAGGTATAAGATTGCAAGAAGGGCATTGGTTCACTAAAGCGTGCTTAAGAGCTTGAATGTAGAAAGTGAGGGAGAGGGGAAAAATAGAAGCCTATATACCCCCTCAATCCAACGACTGAGATGTCTCTGAATCGAAACGTTTTGAAGTAATGATTTAGATTAAGAAACTCTGAAAAAACTATAATGATGATGTACTCAAAATGACACAGGGCATTTATTATGCACATGCATCAATCATACAAGAGTCCAAAATAACCACCATTTCATGTTAGAATGAAAAGCAAATGATGCATCTCTCTCCACATCAACAAGAAAAGCAAATAATGTGTTTCTCTCTAAGTCAACAAGAAAAGGCAAAAGGGGAGCAAGTGATATCATTCAAAATTCCATTAGCTCGTCTCGCCATCCTAATGTTCACCCGTCACCATCTTGACTTTGATTCACAATGCACTATCGACCCTCTCCAAGGCTAGCCACCATTCCCTGTCACCTTATCGCACACACACCATTAGGGTGACTACCTAATCGTGCTCCCTTTGTATAAACGATTTGACACACCCTAACACTAATATAGTATTACTCCTCTTCTCAAGCCATTGCCATTTCCAAATGTACAAATAGTATTATATCATTGATCACATCACCACTTCATATAGTCACCAATCATGCAACCTTATCTATTCCTCTTGTCCATTCTCTTCCTGACTGCATGATTATATAAAGTCAATAGGTGTGTTATAAAACCTTAAGACACATTATTATAAGCTCTTTACCTATACCTGTTCACTGTATTAATTTAAGCATCAGAGTATTTTCCAATAACCTCTAACCGTTGTTACTAATGTTTTCTCCGTGTGCAAGTCATTAACACCCCCAATGAGCGACAAACTATCAATATTCATCTTGTAGTGCAATTTGGCTGGACTCCATGTTTATATTTGCTTGGCTTGGTCCCAAAATAATAAGCAAAGGCAGAGTTACATGTATTTTAGGAACAACATATGATTTCACGAATCTTCTTAATTTTCACTTACCATTATATATGTCATTTAAAGTATTTCTATAGATTTTTAAATTTTATTTCACTGAAATATTTTATTTTAGTACTCCGCTAGTCTTTGAATCATGACTTTGCCACACTCCGAAGGCCTAGCTTCGTGCGTAATTGATTCTCCATTGGACAAAAAGCTAACGTCAGTTGATAGAGTAATGATCTTAAAGGTTTGAGTTTATTCTAATTAGCATAAACTTTATGTGTATAAAATTTTCTCAATTTTTTATATTCTTCTAAAAAATGATTGATCTGGAGGTTCCTGATGCAAATAAAAAGGCAAGTTATCATAATTATGAATAAATTGGACATTATTATTAAGAATAAAAGTCAGCTACCAATACCTCCTATTAGAATCTTATACTTTAAAAAATTGACATATATAAAATCATTGCTAATTAGCATTGATTAAACACCTAGACTAGATAGGCCGACGCAACTAGAAATCCAGCAAATCAGACTTGCGTCTGATCCGATTTATATTTAAAAATTAGTATAAAAAATTGAACTAAAAATTGGTGAATTAGTATCTAACCGATTATAGCTCACATGGTTGAATCAATTATTTTTTTCTAAATTTTGCTTCTATTTAAAAAATTGCTTTACTTGATAACAAACATATATTTTAAGTTTAATGTTTGAAATAATTAAACATAATCTTATTCTCTACATACAAACTCACAAAAAAAAAATTAGTTCAATAACAATTTGTGATAATGTGTGAATTATGAACTAATGAATGTATAAAACTATTTGATGATTTTTTTAGTTATTTTCATATTTATAAACATAAATTTAATTTTATGTGATAATTTAATTATTTTTAATTATTATGTATTATATTTTTAATGTATATTAAAATTCTAATTCAACTTTAATTATATGACTTTGATTGAATCATTAAATCTTAAATCATTTTCATTTTTGAGTAAGAACAAGTTTAATTTTTAAAACAATGCTAATTAGTATGGATGTAAATCTATAAATTACCATTTTAATTATATGGCGCGAAATTATGAATTGCAGAAGCTGGGAACAAATTGAACATAATCCCAAGAAATATGAGTCTTGAAAATAAAATTTTGAACAAATTCAGTGGATACCAGAAAAGTGAATCATTGAGACAAGAGAAGTGATTAATTTTGTTTGACACAAGTTAGCTTGGAACAAATTAACTTTTAAATAAAAAAATGGAAAGAAAAAGTGAAGGGGATAATATTGTTTATATACCAAAATCACCAATTTCGTAAGCTGCAAACCAAAACATAAAGTGTGATAAATTTCTAATATGTAATATAATTTAACTATATATCTGTTTAAAAAATTAAAAATATGTAATATAATTTGAGTTCACATATATATTATATATATATATATAATTAAAAGATTACAAACTCAATAATCTTATACTTATGTTAAAAGAGTCAATAAACACCATCCAAGGAATGACCCACCAATAATCCAATGTTTGAAATAAGATAGTATTTGAATTTAAGTTAAAGAAATATTTATTTTATATAATTTTATTTATTATTCTATTTTAATTGTATTTGTTCTATTATGAAATCTATAAAATTTATTAAGAATTTCATTAAAATTTATTTTATTTAATATAAAACATATATTATATTAATAAATTTTACTCTCATTTTAACATTTATTTATCATGATATTATCAAAATTTACCTTTTAATTAAATTTTATGTATTTTTTAATATAATCCAAATAAAAAATTTATTTACAAATAAAAAAAATTATTTATAAATAAATTGAAATCATTATTTGTAATGTTATTTCCAAATATTATAATTCATTTATAAATAAATTAAAATAATTTCTATTGAAAATAAATGAATTAAATTCTAAAAAAAGTTGATTATACATAAGTCATTATGCACCTTTGTTTATAAGAATGCAAATTTAATATATATCATGGTATAACAACATTCAACAAATAATAATTAATAATTTGACTTTTCATTTATTAAATTTACATGATATATTCAATATTTTAATAAAGTAAATATTATAATATATTAAATTATTTGGATTTGTTATATAATTGTTTTATGAATTTAAATTTGTATTATATTAAAAGTAAAAACTAATAAGACTGTATTTATATATATATAATGTAATTTGATTTGACTAGTTGATTAATCAATCGAATCAATTGAACCGTGATTTAGTATCTTTTTTTAATTTATTATTTAATTTGACTTTTTAAAACACGTTGGAAACTAAAAAGTAAGTCAATAAAAAATTTAGAATTAAAAAGGAACCAGCATAATTTTTATGTTAAAGTGAGGATAAATAGACATCAATTAAATTTACACCAGGTAAAAAACGTTAATTGTTATTGAGTTTTTCTGAAGAGGTTGGAGTATTTTTTTCGAAAATGTTTCAATAATTTCATGAAAACTGACCATCGAAAGTCAAAGTGCTTTTCAAAGGTTGAAATTTAAACACACACAATGAATTCAACCACACAAAAAAATACAAAATACAAAAGGCAAGGTAGTAAAATTGGAGAGATAATCAACTCACAAAGTTCAAATGCATTAATAATTCAGACAAAACACTAACGTGGCATCACAGGGTTCACCGCAGCTCCTCTAAAGCACCCCATAAGGCATCCACCGCCATTTACGCTCTCACTCTCACATTTCACAACTTCTCTCTTTCTTCCTCCTTCTACCCCCATAACTCCCCCATAATTACATGGTCGTGCCACTCTGAGCGATCGCGGTGGCCGGAACCGGAAGCCATGGACGTCGGTGCAGCCACTGTCGGGTCTATACTCGACAAACCCCTCAAGAAGCTCACCGAGGACGACATTTCCCAACTCACCCGCGAAGACTGTCGCAAATTCCTTAAACAAAAAGGTCTCTTTCTCTTTCTTATATTTTTTATTCCACTTTTGTCCTTTTTCGTCCTCCATAATTTCCGGCACCTGAGAGAACTGTACGCCTCCATGATTTTTTTATACTTAAATAATCGTGTTAAAGTTAATGTGTGATAAACAAATCATTAAAATGGAAAATTTGATTCGGGAGGACACATGTCCGTACAGGAATGCGTAGGCCTTCGTGGAACAAATCGCAGGCCGTCCAGCAAGTTATTTCTCTGAAAGCTTTGCTTGAAACCAGTGACGACGGCGATTCCGGTGCCGGAACTGCCAGGAAGTTCTCTTTTGGTTCCACGTCTGAAAATGCCCCAATTGTGAGTTCCTGTTTGGTTGGTGAGAAAATGAAAGAATCCGTGAGAATGTGGAGAACTTTGCTAAGGAGTCTTACTAGTTATTTCATGTGTAGGGGCATTCGAATGTGTCTGGTTCTGATAAACCTGAAGGTGATGCTCAGGTACCGGTGCCGCTTGAAGAGAAGGCTTTGCTTCCTAGAGAGGAGCCTCAGAAAGCTGGGTCGTCGGCGGAGAAACCTACGGGTGCTGATAACAATGAGAAGGCTTTGAGTCCGAGGTTTGTTTCTCAATTTGTTTATGGTTCTTAGTATTCTTGGGATTCATAAGCATTATTTGGCTTTTGGGATGTGTGAGGAGTTAGCAACGGGCGTAATCTTGCTTTCAATGATTAGCTTAGAAAGTGCATCAGCGCCAGAGGTGTTCTTGGGGATGCAGATGTTAAATTCAAGTCGACCACTGGTTAAAGTATGCCTTTTGGTAGATTTCATTTAGGCATTGACTTCCAATATGGAAGCATTGTTTATTGGAGACGGGAGATGTTAAAGGAATTTGTTTTTAGGTATCAATGTTGTATGCGGAACAAAGTGAAGGCAGCATAACAAGTAGTGAAGTAGATTTCAAAAGTGAGTCCTTTCTGTGGTCTTAATGGTTACTTGTCTTTGTTTAAATGTAAGCTCTGAGCTGTTTCTAAGCTATATGGGTTATGAGGATTCTGCTTTCGGCAAGTTCTGATGAGGTCAAAGGGCTGGAAAGTTTGCCTTCCATAAGTACAGATGCCTAACAAACCAACCCTAGTGACAAAGGAAAAAAAGAAGGAAGCAAGCATAGCAACTAAATATCCGTATTTGCAAACATGTAATCCTGACAGTTCCTATGATATCATTCTGTATTTATAGCATTGCTTTTGAATGTTATAGTTGTCTTATGTTTGTTCCTCCCTTCCTATTTTGGTGGAACTTATCATTTCTGAGGACTGAGAACAAAGATTTAGTGCCAAAGCTAGTACTGGAAAGTTGGATAATACTTTCAATTTAAGTCCCCATTTAGATTTTGTTTTAATATCATGTGTGACATGGTGGAGGCAAGTTCAGACATTGAACTGCATGGATATATCCAAATGGAAGAGGGTAACCATTGTGGTGATAGAGATATTTCTTATTGGTGCTATGCCAATATAAGGACAATCAAGTGGAACATATTTATCCATGAACTTGTGCTGTCTCCATGGTACAGACTGGTGAAAGAAACCACTAATTATTGATGGAGACAAACAGGTCTATACCATGGAGACAATACAAATTTTAATTATGATATGCATGATTTACACCTAAATGTTGATAATTTGGACTCACTAATTTTTAAAACGACATGGATGATTGAAGGTTGGAAACCTTCCTTCTATTTATTGTTTATGCGAGTCCTTAACATAATGACATGTGGTCACAGAGGATGCGCAACTATTGGGTCAGTTGGGCAATTGACAATTTTCTACTGTGGAACAGTGAATGTCTATGATGGAGTGCCACCTGATAAGGTAAGGAAAAGTTCATCTTGCATGTTATCTTATGATAAATCCAATTTTCTATTCTAATGCAGCTACATGTGAATTTGCAGGCACATGCAATTATGCAGCTTGCTGCAAGTCCAGTTCATTTACTTCAGGAGGGTCCATTCAATGGAAGTAAATCGGTTTGGTCTTTGCCTTGCTGCTTGCAGAAGGATAGAGATGCCCCTGCTCCAATTGATACCACAATCTCTCAGGTTGCTCAAGCAGGTATTCATTGAATGGAAGGATTGTCTAATGTTAGTTTGAAGTACAGTAATGGATGAGGGAAATGACTTTCTTCAATGAGCACTGCATTCCACTATAAAAATTATACAAGGAATGCTATGATAATTGGATAAGCCGATGCATTATTGAAAAGGAATTCATCTAAAAATTGTTTCCCACTATAAATTTTGTCAAGTTATAATTGAATTTTTCGAATTACACACTGCTTCTGTACAAGCACAAACATTATTTAATCTGTAGACAGCAAAATCCTGGATTCTCAATTTAAGACTACTGAATTCACTCTGGGTGTTGCAATTATAACTTGATTCTTTTTGGCTAATCATTAACTGAGATCTACATATTTAACTTCTTAAAGCATGATAACCTTTGTTTATTTACAGTTAACAATGTTAAGGTCCACATATTGCACATTTTATGATATTGGTAACATTGTTACTTGTGTTTCCAATTTGCATTTACAGATAAGACGGTGGAATATCCTCTGCAGTACAGGGAAAAAGGGAGCACTGCTCCTGATACTGGTAAGGAAAATATTTTTTTGGAAATATGGCTTGCTTGCTTTTCTTAATTAATTGCAGTTTTGACAAATCTATGCTGATTTTGAAATAGAAAGATAGCAATTGTTGAAAAACCAGGGGCCTGTAGTTGGACATGATAACCATATGCTTCCTTTAAATTTTATCCTCCCTATCTCCTCCTTTTCAATTTGGCAAGCTGGGAGAGGTGAAGAGATAATATCTCATCTTTGTCCTCAGCATTCTATGCCTTCTATAATGATTTGATGAATGAAATGTATTTCACCAACCCGGTCTCCACCCCAATTTAAATACCTAATTCTTCCCTTGAAGCATGCAGAATTTGTGCATGTAAGTGAATCAATATGCATTAGCAAAGCATTTAGTATTCTCTTAATTGGTATTCTAGGAGCTTTAGAGATTGTTGCAAGTTTCTTACTTGAGTAGGTTTCAGATGTTAGCGCTCCAATTTGGATTACAGAGTCGCTCTTGTATCTTCCAACCATCTATGCCTGTCAGTACAGTATCTGCTAATAGAAGTGTTAATGTCAGAATAAAGGTGAATTAGATTTTTGTCATGGCAATGTTATAATCACTACTTTCGGATTAAAGGTGATATTTTAGTTTTTTTAGCCAGTCAAGGATCAAGGCAATGTTCGGTTTCAGCGTTACTTTGCTGGAAAGAAATTTTTACTGTTTTGTGCATCTAAACTTACTATAGGTTGTGAAAATCTTGTTTGTCTAATGTATAGTGATACATATATGAGAGGGAGATTTTATTAAATTACTTTTGAAAATTAAATAAATGATTATATCATTTACTTGCACTTGCACATATGCACACATGGTAGCACATATTATCAAATGAGGTACAGTTTGTTTAAACATTGTATGCTAATTGTTGTTTAACTCTTCTAAGAAGCTTCCTGACCCCAGATTATGTTCTTTCTGCTATTCACTAATCTTATGAGCTGAATGTTAATTCTAAAATGTAAGAATCTGACTTTTGGTAACCTTTTGTTGGTCTTTCATAAGATGCAGAGGGTCAGGCTAGCAGAAAAGTTTTGTTGCAAAAATATCTTGAAAAGCGAAAAGACAGGTATAATCATAATAGCCAATCTATGGATTGTAGATTTGCATCAATTTCATCCTATATATTATCTGTTTTTTAGGGGGCGATTAAAGGGCAAGAAAATCGCAGGCATAACTTCATCTAAGTCGGAGATGTATCTGAACCATCAAGTGAAGGCTCATGCCTCAGTTGGGAATTCAAGCTGCAGTAGCCCAAGCTCTCCACCACAGCCTAGACTGCCAGACACATCTGACGGCTTCATTGACAACCAGCTAAAGATTGCTCTTCCTGTTGATCTCAATGACAAAGGTTGTTTGCTAATTTAAAAATGTTGAGTAATGAAAAATAATCTGTATCTCTCTTTATCAAGAATTTGATGGTGTAAACCTTTGAAGGGCGTTCAATCAGAGTTCTAATCACAAATGAAGTGAACCAGATTGTCCTGCTTGCTCTACGAGGAGAAATCTTTAGTCATATTGTAAACTTAAGAAGTGGCTACCAATGTCGTTTATCTATTTTTTTGACGAGTCAGAAATTCTCTTCTAAAATTTAGCATCCGACCTAGTTATGATTTAAAAACAATTACGTCAAAAATTAAGTAGTATCTTCTATTTCAATCCTAGAGTATGACTAGATATCTTCTCTCTACTGATATTCAAAGATGTGTAATGCAAATGCATAATAAAATTTTACACCAACTAACTAGCAGTGAGGGCATCTTTTTATGGCAATGCTTGGAAGATGGCCAACTGATAACTAGATTAACCATTTAAGATTAGTGACTACTGGCGAGGGATAGCTATTTTCATCTCCTATATTTGGAGCAACTATCTTGATATGGTATAACAAGAAGGTTTTGGGAACCTCTCTTCCTTCGTCCTATGATGCATAAATGATAAATCTAGTTCAGTATTCAAACATTTTAACTCACAATTTTAGTGGCTTTGCAGATGTTGAAGATTGCTTTACTTAGACATGAAGCTATGAAGAGCTCTTCATTACCCATGATCAGATTACAACTGAAGAGATGAGTTCATATCCTCTAGAAGCTTTTGCACTGCTCTTAGTATGGTCAATTCAGTAACTGTAACTGCTGGCAAATTTGTTTTGTTTAAGATGGTTGAGTGCCCCTCTTGGCGGCTCAATTTTGCAACGTCAGGCATCTAATTTTGTCCTTCGAAATTTCTTGTTGCTGATGTTAAAATTTAGTGAGTCAATGTAGAGCCAGTGGCAGCCATTTTCCCTGGAATTTATGAATATATGCATATGGATTGCACTGCTTCTCTTTGCTGCCTTTCAAATTTCATCATATAATAATGGGTGTTAACAAAAAAAGTACTAACCTCGTGGTTGACTTATTAGTTGAGCAGTGAGTTTAAAATGTATTAATAGGCTTGCATTATGAGATCTGCAGTATTGATTCTCACTGATCATATTTATTGGGTGGTCACAAGAAACATCCTTGTGAAACCTGAGCCTGGACGATTTGTCCGCATAAGTAAAATCTGAGTATAGATTTTACAAGTTTTTATACAGGGTTAACACAAAAGTTGTCATTTGTGTATAAAATTTTGTATTTATTTTTATAAAAGGTTGTAATTTTATACAATTTTTTTTTTATAAGAATTGTAACTCTATCAACAAGTTGTACTGAAAAAATGAATCATTTTTTATTCGTTTAAAAATTAAAACTTTTAATAAGAATTATGAAAAAAATTTCATAACATGCCAAGTTATGAAAAAGCATAATCCAACAGTATAGTTGCTTCCAGAAGGCATTGGAGAATAGAAATTGAAGAACCCCGTAAACAAAAATAAAAATGAAAAATAAGAGGCTGAAATAAAACCCAAATCTAAGGACAAGGATGATATTTTCTCCTGCGTTAACGACCATCACTTACTTGAAGCTGGTTAGTAAAGTATTACAATTAATACCGAGAATCGGATAACTGGTATTGGAGAAGAGCCACAATAATATTTAATTTGATTTTTTTTTCTGTCCTATAAAAACCATTCGGTTCAGAGAAGCTTAGTTTGCAGTCATTCACATTCAACAATGGCGATGGAGGTCAGTTTTCCTTTCTTCTTTTAACTAATACATGATACTTGAATTATTGAAGTTTTTAACGGGATTTTCAATGCAAACTAATGATAGTGATGGGATTGAGTATTTGCAGGCATGGTTCATGGACGACAGCAACGAAGACCCAAGGCTTCCTCACCATCGCAATCCCAAGCAATTTGTTTCATTGGACCAATTGGCAGGTCCTTTCTCTCTCTTTGGAATAATGAAAGTTGATTTTTTAGTGTTTCTGTTGCGATTGTAGCTGAAATTGGTGAATTTTCAGAATTGGGGGTTTTATACTGGAAGCTGAATCCAATCGACTATGAGAATGATGAAGAATTGTGCAAGATTAGGGAAGCAAGGGGTTACAATTACATGGTAATTAATATTGCATCACTTCTCTAATTAATTTCAATGAATTTGACTTTTTCCATATCATTGGTTTGGATTTTTTTTGTGTTCAGGAATCTGAATTTTCTTGTATTCTGTAAGTTAACTGAAACCAATATGATTTTTGTCATTACAGTGGTTTTGTCGAAGAAAAATTTCTCCATAAAAAATGTGGTTACCATTTCATGAAGGATTCATGTTTCATGCTTGTTGAAAGTCTCACTTAGATGAATATGAATAAGGTAGCCATTTGTTATAGGATTTAACTTTAATCAGTTAATGTAAATGAGATTCACAGTACTAGTAAATTATATTCTGGCAGATATTATAAAGATTGTTAAGTGAACACTGTTATCACTCTGAAAATTCTGGTTTTACTGTAATAATTCTACTGATATAGCAATACTTTGTATATTAATAGTAAAAGAAACTTGTCCTGAAACTGCATCAAATTTAAATTCTTCCTCACGTATATATTATAAGGTAGACAGCTTGATCTTGTTTGTAGGATTTGCTTGATTTATGCCCGGAAAAAGTGGAAAACTATGAAGAAAAGTTGAAGAACTTCTATACAGAACACATTCATCAGGATGAAGAGATTCGTTATTGTTTGGAAGGAAGTGGGTACTTTGATGTGAGAGACAAGGAAGACCGCTGGATTCGTATTTGGGTTAAGGCAGGTGATCTTATCATCTTGCCTGCTGGAATCTATCACCGATTCACTCTCGACACAAGTAACTATGTCAAGGTATGAACATAATTCTTTGCTAACTTTCATAATTGAGAGATTGTTGAAATTGCTAAATTACAGTATGTTCTATGAAGCATGGACACACAAAGGCAGACACAAACACACCAAAGTCCAAAACGTATGTGACATTGACATGACAAAGTAAAATTTGGTTGAGTTTGAACTGTGTCACTCACATGTTTTTGTGACACGTAGGGACACATGTCTAACAAATGTCATATGCAAGTCTGGACATATGTTCATGTAAAAAGTATTACGGTATCTGCACTTTCTTGGTTAGCTTGATTTTGATTTTGAAGGTCTTTTCATGAGAAATTAACTCAAGACAAGCCTCTTCTTCTCTATCTCTTTTGGAACTCATTCAAAAGTATTTTGAAACATGGGCTTAGTTGATTAATGTACATGTTAAATTGTGTGTGTGTGTGTGTTTGTGTGCAGTTAATGAGGTTGTTCATGGGAGAACCAGTGTGGACAGCTTATAATCGACCACAAGAACATCACCCTGCTAGAAAGGAATATGTAAAGAGCTTGACTGAGAAAGTGGGAGTGCCGCTTGCAGCTCATTAAATTTTATACAAGTTCCCTAGCATAAGATTTTTGTACAATCTGTAAAGTGTTATAGAATAATTATATGTCTGTGAACCCAGGACACTGTCAAAATTGAAATGAAACTCTGTTGAATAATCTGGACAGCAATATACGGTAGCTTATGACTAGTGGCTGTGTTAATTTTATTTTTGTGTTCTTATGGTGGTTATGTGTTTATAACTTTAGTTAGCTTTCAATTTATCAGTCGATTTTATAGTAGAGATATTATTAAAAAAAAATTAAATACGTTGATTATTTATTTGGGAAGAAAAAGGAATTTCAGTCTGAATGTTAATCTCATTATTATAAATAGGAGAGATTATATATTATTAACAGTTGTTGATATCGATCAAAAATAATTTTGAATTATCTAAATTAATAATTAGGATAAATTCAGGTTATGTTTATAAAGATTGATTACTTACTTTTATGTGTTTATAGTAAAAAAATGGGGGTAGATGGTATCTAATTAAGTTATGAATTAAATCAAATAGTTTTAATGTATGATAGGGAAGGAAAATTGGTAAATAAAAGTTAGAATTCAAGAAACTTTTACAATCAATTCAGTGACTAATCTTTGATACTATTATTTTATTTTTATTTTGATCGCATAGCCAATATATTATTTAAATTCAGAACTTATTTAATTTTTGTTAATTTCTTTCCAATTTTTACATCTAAATCCAACATCCAATTGGCTCTTGTTATTAAATTAGTCAACGTTCAACACCCTAATTGATTTACCAATAGTATTAAGTTCTAAAAAATTCATCAACAATATAACTAATTATCCTCAATTCTCTAAGAAAATTGATTTACTCCAGTAGCAATTAATACTCTCTTGTTATCCTACAACCAAATAGTCACAAACAATGAAAATATCTATAGAATTTAGCTAGTAGTAAATTACAATGAATAATTAACTAATGAATCCTATGAACTAATTATCCAAGACAATTATATATAGTAAGATCAGATAATTAAATTAGAAATAAATTGGAATTAAGAGTAAGTCTCACAATCAACTAAAAAATTAGTGCAGAAATTCTCTTAAATTAGGATAAAGATTCAATTACACATAATATAGAAATAAAAAGAGAAATAAAAAGAAAAAAGAAAACTAACTTAGGGCTAAAGCCTTACCCTAACAAAGCTCCTTTCCTCCCAAAGTTAGAAACAATACAGAAATGATCTAAAAATCATTATAATAAGGTTTCACTAACTATTTATAGGTTCAATGTACTACCTTTTGGTTGGGTTGCTGATTAAGATTGAAAAAAGGTCTAATTAGATATGATTCTCTTTATATAAAATGTAGGTTCGTCACTTAGCTTTCAAATGACTTTAATCTTGTATAAAAATTTGATTCCTAACTCAACTTATAGGTTAAAAATCAAGACAATTTTTCAAAATAATCAAGCCCGTAACAAATTTAAGAACTTAAGTCTACAATCATGTAATTAATTTAAAATTATGTAGCTTGCTTTCAAACCTTTCATGAAAGTTGTAGATTTAGATCTTCTTTATTATATGGGTTTAAATTTGCACCAAAATAATTTTTAGAGTTCCATTTATGATAAAAATATCAAAACTAACTTTAGGTCGCAAGTCAATACTCTGTTCCTGTTTGTGAGCTTCATTTGACTTCCAAAATGATTGAATTGGACTAAAAACTTTTCATAATATTTTTAGATCTTACTCTTAACTTTTCAATAATATAAGAGTCATTTAAAACTGAGTTTCAAAACTCAAAATATGCCCAAATCCTAAAATAATTTGAAATAATATAAATTTATTAAATAAATTTCATTAAATATAAAAATTAAGCAAACTACAAAATCAATTTTAAGCATCCAATTAAACTTATAAATATAATAAAAAATTAAATATAAAAAGATATAAAATATATATAAATTATAGTCATCAATTATTCCGAAAAGTGATAAGATTTTAGAATAAAACTTTCAAATTTTGCCTTGATCAGGTTCTACCAAATAATTCATCATACATCAACTTCAGGAAAAAATGAAGGCCATTTATGTTGATTTCTTACACGTCACACGTTGATAAGTTTTGAGGAAAAAATCCGTTATTATTACAGCCTAGGAAATTTAAAAGTCTCAATTTTTTGTTTGACTTAGAAATTTAGTGTACTTTTCCTTTTTTTAAGGCGAATGTAATTTTTCTTTTTAACTTTTGGTTTAGGATAGAATTTTTATAATTTTTTTGTTATATTGAAAAAAATAGATAAAAAATTTATAAATCTCATTGTATAAAAAAATAATTTTAGATTTTATTATGTATAATAATTTTATATTTATCTCTTTTAACCCAAACACAACAACAAAAGAAAGAATTTGAGAATTCAAATTCATATTTTACCACTTTTTTCATGCCCACTGAAAACGGCGTGGAACAAGCCGCATGCGATACAGTAAGGCCGCATGTCCCAATGTCAAAATTACCATTTTAACCTTGTTCAGACGTGCTCCTCCGTGACCAATTCCACTGGTTTCGTGGATTTCCCTCTGTCTATCCCAATTGCTAAAATTAGCATTTAAACCTTGTGTGGACGTGCTTCTTTTTGCGTCCTCCTTTGACCACCATGCTTCTTTTGTTTATTATTACACTTTTCATTAATTTCAATTCAACATAGTGTAATTATTGTTCCATTCTTTTCAAAATTTTCTTTTTTTATCTCATCATTTTTAATTCAAACATGTAAATATTTAATTTTAATGAATATTACTGGTGTAACAAGTCTTAATCTAATATAACATGATATGCTAGCATAAAAATGAGAAATTAAAATTGTTATAATCTAAAATTTCATTAATCATCTTTTCACCTTAACTCTCGATTAACACTACCAAGCTCCATCATATAATATCTCGAAACCCTTCCTTATAGACAATCATCCTCACCACGTCATTTCATCTGTACATACCATTAGAGCGACTATCTAGTCATACTCTCTCTATATCGACAACCCGTCATGCTCTGATACTAGTCCAATGATTATAGTGATATCATCAAGAATCACAATGACCCTATGGTCATAATGTCAATAATCCATCACTAGATGGTAAAAAGGAACTTTGTTAACCAATGAAGCTCGACAAATATTCTTTGTAAAAATGCCTTCAAGGTGTTAGCAATCCCTTGCCACCAACTAGCTCTATACGATGGTTCCCTTATTGTTTTTTCAAAATAATCAGTGAGTGCGGAAGGAAGTGTAGCACTATAAGTAATTGGACAACAACGAGCTACAAAAAGGATGTAGATGTTGAGTTTGTTGTTGTGAAAAGCCGTAGCTCAGCCTATAACGCCATCTTGGGAAGGATCACCCCAAAAAAAGCAAAGGCCATTGTCTCCATACCACACCCACTGATGAAATTCCTAATAAACATAAGTGTTGGGCAAGTTTAAGTAGACCAAAAGGCCATTCGTCGTTGTTACTACAATTGTTTCAAGAAGGAAGCACCCACCAACAAAAGCAACCCCTACTAAGATCCTAGAACGCAAGAAGACTTTGACGGTAAAGGCAATAGTCCCTAGGGACAACAGATGGCAAGAGCTGACACTGAAATCCATAGAGGAGCTAGAAAAAATCTTCATTTTTTGGCACAGACGATGAAAGAATAATCTGTTTCGACACAAAGCTGCGCCCGAGCTTTAAAAAAGCCCTTGCCAAGCTCATTAAGGAAAACATTGAAGTCTTCACATGAACAGTGGCAGACATGGCAAGAATAAACTGCCAAATCATCACTCACAAATTGGCCATAGATCCAAAAGCCAAACTGATCCAATAGAAAAAAAATGCAATTTTAGTGCAAAAAGGCATAAAGGAATTAAAGGCAAGGTTACAAAGCTCATGGTAGCAGATTTTATCAAAGAAGTCTGGCACACAACTTGGCTATCAAATGTGGTTCTTGTAAAAAAGGAAAATGGATCATAGCACATGTGTGCGGATTTCATGAACCTAAACAAATAATGTCTTAAGGATTCTTTTTTGCTGCCCTCAATTGATTAGCTCATCGACCTAGCGTCTAGGTACAAATTGTTTAGCTTCCTGGATGCCTTCCTAGGATGCAATTAGATAATGATGGATGTACGATACGAGGAGAAAATGACATTTGTTGCAAATAAAGGCAAATATTACTAAAAGGTGATGCCTTTCAAGCTTAAAAATGTTGGGGCAACATACCAAGGAATGATAAACAAAGTCTTCGCCCAATAAATTGGAAAAAAATTAGAAGTCTATGTCAATGACATGCTCATGAAGTCAATTAGACATGAGGCCCACTTAGCAAACTTGCTATAAACATTCATAACTTTAAAAAGAAATAACATGAGAATTAACCCTAACAAGTGTGCTTTCAGGGTGTCCACTAGAAAGTTCTTAGGCTTCATGGTCACGCAAAAGGGAATAAAGGTGGACCAAGGCCATCCTCAACATGCGGAGCCCCAAAAACTTGAAGGATGTATAATACTTCAATGAAAGGATCACCTCCCTTATTAGATTCATGTTCAGGTCAACAAATCATCGCCTCCCTTTCTTTAAAATTTTGAAAGACATTAAGAACTTTGATTGGTTTGATGAGTGTGAAAAAGCTTTTGCCAAGCTAAAAATCTACTTTTCAAAATTGTTGATTCTAACATGGTCGAACGCTGGCAACATTATTTACTTATACCTAGAAATAACTCATAAGGTGGTAAGTTTAGTACTCATCAAGGAGGAAGGTGACAACCAGCAACCAGTCTATTTTGTGAATAGTGTATTGTATGGCACTAAGCTACAATATCAAAAAATTGAGAAACTAGCCTACATATTGCTCATCTCATCCCAATGCCTCAAGCCATATTTTCAAGGTCACCAAATTGTTGTTAGGATAGATTAGCTCCTGTGCCAAGTCCTTGAGAAGCCAGATCTCACCAGGTGACTGGTTAGCTAGTCCAACAAGTTAAGCGAATATAGTATTTATTAGTCTGATAGGTGCCCTAGGGCCAATGTGATTGAGCTCTATTGTATCTATGACTGTACATTCTGTATTGATTTGATAAT